>JADDON010000507.1:0-83057 GCA_017140175.1 Fusarium staphyleae | reverse complement strand
ATATTATTAGGCTTAAATTTTAAGCTTTTATTACGTTCTATTTTTAAAACTTTTATTAAGTTACTTTAATTATTTATATAGGTACTATAAAGTTACTCTTAAATAGAAAAATTAAAATATATATATATATATATATATTATAAATATTATAAACCTTTAATTACTTAATAAAGAAGCTTAAACTCTAGTAAGAGTAAGTAGCTTTACCTATATTTAGAGAGATAGTAAAGCCTCTATATTTATATTTTATATTAAGTTAAACTTTTAAGTCGTCTTACTAAAAAACTGTGTAATCTTCTGTACCCCTACTGCCTCTTTCTTTTGCTTATCCTTACTTATATTCTCAATTGCACTAATCCTTCGTAACTTCTGCCGCCTTATAGAGTCTGCACTTTGCTCATCAGCGTTTGAAATCTCTATGCCTTTTCTTTTAGTAGCCTGCGGCGTATTGGCGTCGACAGATACACTTGAGGCTCTTTTTATGTGCGTATGTTGCTCCTCGCTTTTATGTTTTGCGTGGCTCTGGTTAAGCTTCAACTTCCCAGTTGTGGCCCCCTGCTTCTGGTCAGAATTGGCGAAGAAGTTGATAATGTTCGACTTGTTTTCTTTGCTATCCAGCGGGACCACAAACGATGGTGAATTATTGCCGACCTTTCCGACGTCCTTTGTCACTGGGTAAACATCTAGCTCTCCGTCAAAGGGCTTGAGGAGCAACTGGAGTTCACGACACCAATGATAACGAGACGGGTCCAACCAAGTCTTGACAGCTGACGATTGAGGGTCCAGAATCACCGGCATGCGGTCATGGAGGAACTTCAACTGCTTATTCGAGCTAGTGGTGATGACGGTATAGGTGTAAAGCTTGTCATTGGATCCTGTAAATCGTCAGTATCCGGTCTGCTGTAACGCCGGCCGAATGCTTCATCACCTTGATATTGCACACAATCCCAAAGTCCAGCAAAACACATGAGGTGGCCATCTTTTCGCTTGACGTAGTGGGGGAGCTTTTCTTTATTGCTGGTCTTTAGCCACTCGTAAAACCCCTGTGCGACGACAATGCATCTTTTGCGGGCCTTCATACTAGCCCACATCCCGCCAGGAGAGCTCAATGAGTCGTCCCGACAGTTAATGGTCTTGAGCATTGATCCATAGTCCGGGTTTCGCTTGGTCCAGGATGGAATGAGACCCCATTTCATAGATTGCAGCTTATACTTGACCTCGGTGCCCGCGTCCAGTCCACCGATTTCCTGGGAGCTCGCTTGGTGCGTCTCCTCACCTTTGTCCTGGGGTCCGGCTCCTTGGTCTGGGGTATCTGCGCGACAGACAACACCGTGATACCCTGGTGCAAAGTTGTAGCTGCTGCGAGGGGCGCCTTCTCCCTCGTCCTCTGGTGCTTGGTCAATTTCCAAGCCGTCATCCTCGAGCATTTGACTGATCTGCGATGGTCGCTATGAATGGTTGTCAGGGAGTGAAGCAGGTGAAAGTTGGGTCCATATCTTACCAGGGCCAAAGCGTACCGGCCGCACATGTTTATTTCGTGTTCGGTCGCCGCGATAAAGCAACTCTTCCGTGTGTGCAGGTTGATGAGGTACTGTAGTTCAGGCGTTCACGGCGAGCAAGATTCGCCTTCGAAGACGCCGCAGCATCACGTGAAGCAGCCTATGACGAAATAAGATTCGTTTGCGCATCGCTGCAAGCGATTTTTGGATGAAGGAATCATTGCTGGGAAACGAACTAGAAAGAATGAGAATATCACAATTTCACGACACTTTCATCAAAGTACGGTCAGGTTAGGCTGGATTGGATTCTCCCTGTGGTATCTCAACATGAATCCATCGCTCTACCCAGCCTTGTAACTAACTCATACAATCACACCTCAGACCTTCCGACGACTCTTCCGCTTCAGCGCCGCCTCGGCTGCCCATGCGTCCTCAAAGTTCGTAGGTTTCTGCTTGAGGTCTCCTTCTCGCATACCCAGACGGCGTACAACCTGGAACGCACCAGTACCGACCGACATTGTTTGGCCCATAATAATGCATTCACTGACACCCTCGATTTGATCTGTCTTCATACCTGCAGCGGCCTCGAACAGGTGATCTGGGGTCTTCTCGAAAGAGGCTAGCTGTAGCACGCTGTCTCTCATCTTGGAAAGACCAAAGCGCGTGATGCCAAGCACCTCACCCTTATAAGTCATAACATCGGCAAGCAGCTGCATGTGCCGGGGATCAATCCCCATATCACCCATCACCTCACCAATTTCGTCAGCAATAGTCGTTCTAGCAGCCTCAATGCCCAGGACGTCCCGGCATTCCATGACGTTGTTTGATCGGGTCTTTGTTCCAATGACTCCTTCAGTGGTCATGCATGCTCGAAGCCCGTATCCTTCAACCAGGACGGTGTGTGTGTTTTGCTCTGATGTCTGGATAATCGCACGGGTGGCATCAGTGTAGCCAGAGATCGGTACCGTGGGAAGTGCTCGACGCAGATAGTTAGCCCTCAGAAGCATATCCCCGTTATCGTCGGCAGTTTTGCTGCGAGTGGTAGTCTTCTTTGCGCCCGGGTCGCTGATATCCCGCACCCGAACAATGATCCTTTCACCATCGATTGACAAGTCGTCGCGCTGCACCTTCAGCTTGCGCTGCTTGCAGATCGCCTCGGCAATGTCGTACGGGCCAATACCAAGGTGCATGTCTGAGAGGGCACTTGAATCGATCTGAAGGACGACATTACCCTCGCTCATGCGCCATTCGTCTTCAACGAAGCGCAAAACATCAGATATATACGTTTTCTCTATGCGTCCTTTGACTACTCTCGCGGCTTCGATTTGCTGGTTGTTCATAAGAGGGCAGGTGATGACAGGTGTACTGATGGCCTTAGAAGCGTTGATAATTTCCTTGATTCGGGGCACACCCTGAGTGATACTCATGCCAGCGACACCCGCAAAATGGAACGTCTTCAGGGTCATTTGAGTACCTGGCTCGCCGATCGAATGAGCGCCGACAGCGCCGACAGCGTGTCCAGGCTCGACATGAGCCTTTTTGTACTTCTCAAGACACATCTTAATGAAGAGCCGAAGAGTGGACACCGATACCTTGGCTGTCCGATCCGCGTGATCTTGAGCTGTTGGACGGTTCATAACGTCTCCCTCGAATCCAGCAAGCTTCCGAACCCGGTCCAGTTTCGAAGCCAAGCCTTCAACATGGTTTTCGATGGCCTTCAAGAACCCTCTTGCGCCCTCGTGCTCGTCAATACCATAGTCGGTAACATCCTCGTAGTCCAAAATCTCGTTGTGTAAGAGGCCCCTTCGTACAAAGCGTCGTCGCTCAGTCTCCAGAATCGAGTCGCAGAAAGATCTGATCTCCTCGGGTGTCATTGACGCCTCGTTATTATCCCATGTTAAACTCTCTGCGTGAGTCCAGGTTCGCTGGAAATGAACTGGCTCTGCTGAGCCTTCCATGTCCACTGGATCAAGCTTATCCGCACCGAACTGGAACTGCACAATACCACCCCCTGAAGTCCGCACTGTATCATCATACTGCGTCGATAGATCCTCTAGAGATTTCATCAACCGTCGAGACATATAGCCAGTTTCAGCGGTCTTAACTGCAGTATCGACCAGACCCTCACGGCCAGACATAGCATGGAAAATGAACTCAGTAGGCAATAATCCAGTGTAGAAGCTGTTCTTGACGAAACCTTTCGATGGGGGTTGTCGAGCGTTCTTATGGAAGTGCGGCAGACTTCGGTCCTGGAATCCATCCGGTATACGAGATCCGCCAATAATCTGCTGTCCAACGAGCGCGACCATCTGCGCCACGTTGATATCAGAGCCCTTGGAGCCAGACTTAGCCATGATTAGAGGAGCATTGTTTGAACTTAAAGTATCAACACAATATGAGCCTGCTTGCTGTCGAACCTTGCTCAGGATACCAGACATCGAGTTTTCCAGAGTCTGCTCTTGGTTACAGCCTGCAGCCTTCTCAAGTTTTCCGGCTTTAAAGGTTTCGATAAGGTCGTCGCACTGCTTGTAGGCACTGGCTACCAGTCTCTCCTTCTCTTCGGTTAGCTTAGCCGTAGGGAAAACGTCTCCAACACCTATCGAAAAGCCGCGGTTCGTCAATTGTCGCGCGCACAGTTTAGCAAGTCTGTTCATGGCGACAACAGCCTCATCCGGTCCGAAATCACGCAAGATAACATAGAATATTGAGTCTTTCTTGCCCGATCCCACAGTTGACTTATCCATGCGGCCACACATAACTTCTGAGTTGCGGACAACAAGCCAGCCATCATTGGGATCCATGTCAGGACATTGACCTGGTCGAGCTTTGTATGCTCGGCATTTGGCGTCAAGATTGACTTTGACTGGGGACTCCTTATTGGGTCGCATTAGAATACTGAACAACTGTTTACCCGTCCAGAGAGCTTGAGGCGCAATAATGGCAGGAGGTGGCAGATCCAAGTGAGTCTTGCCGTCCATCATATGCATACACATATAGGTAAATGTCTTGCGATCAAAGAATCGATCTTTACCGCTAAGCACAAAGGCTGCCGTAATGAAATCCTGGGTAGCGGCAATAATGGGTTCGCCATTTTTAGGCGTGGCAAGGTTGTGCTTGATTCCCATCAAGTTGATAGCCTCGGCACGTGCCTCTTCCGTCTGTGGGACGTGGAGGTTCATCTCGTCTCCGTCGAAATCAGCATTATAAGGGCCGCAAACACATTCGTTCAGTCTGAAGGTCCTCCATGGTCGCACTTTAGCAAGATGACTCATGATACTGAGCTTGTGGAGAGAAGGCTGGCGATTAAAGAGAACAACATCGTTATCCTCGAGGTGGCGCTCGACAACGTCGCCAAATTTGAGATCCCGTGCCACATAGTCCCGGTTGCCAAATTTCAAAGAAATTTGGTATCCGCCGTCGTCCGACTTAATGACGCGCTGAGCCCCTGGCCAGACGTCAGGTCCGTTCTTGACACATTGGCGTAACTTCTCAATGTTCTGTCGTTGTACTCTTTCCGGATAGGTAAGGTTCTTAGCGACTAACTGAGGAACAGCAACTTGATCGATACCTAGGTTAGGATCGGGTGAAATAACAGTTCTTCCGGAGAAATCGACACGCTTTCCGGAAAGGTTACCGCGAAAGCGCCCCTGCTTGCCCTTCAGGCGTTGACAGAAGCCCCTAGTAGCTTTACCAAAACCGGGTTGCTGAAGACCAGGAACATCACTGTTGACGTACATAGCAATCTGAGTCTGTAGGTATTCCCATTGCTCCATGATTGTCTGTACGGGAGAACCTTTTTGTAATGCAGACCGAATCATACCGCTAACCCACACAATATCGGCTAGCTTAGTTGTAATATCATCTTCATTGCTGGCATTATCCTGGGCGACCGAGGGTCTGATGCAGACTGGGGGAGCAGGTAAGAATTGCCATATGAACATTTCCGGGCGCCCTTCGGTGGGGTCAAGACCAAGAAGCTCGCAGTCGGTTGGGCTAATCATCTTGAAGAGATTGAGCACCCTCAGGGGATTTAAGTCCTCCATAGCCTTGCGTAGATGTTTGTCTAATTCGGGATTCTCGCGTTTTGCCTCGTTGAATGAGTTATCGAACTTAATCTTGCTCTCGGGCGGGACCTTTTTCGCGGCAGTGGATTTGTTGTAGAAGACGAATTTGTCGTGGGCGAGCTTGAGAACCCCGATTTTTCGAATTTGACCATTGAGGCAACCGCAATAGGGGCAAGTTTTGATCTTCCGGCATTGTTCATTTATTCTTTTACAGATTTGAGTTCGTCGCAGGTTGTCAAGAAATGGACGTCGCAGCTCCTTGAGAAACTGCTGTCGATCGGGCTCTTCGAGTAGTACGCGACCACAGTCCTAGTATAAGGTTAGATGTTTGGCTGCAAAGGGCAGTTAGAAAGCTAGATAATACCTTGCAAATCTCTTGAAGAATAGACATGATGAAGCGTAAATAGCCAACATGGAAGGCCGGCAAGGGTAATCGAACGTGACCAAAGTGGCCATTGCAATCCTTTAACGATTCCTGGCAGGTAGAGCATTTTCCCAACTTGCTAGAAGTACCCTATCAAGTATCAAATTACGCATTAGGAGGATTCAGAAGTAGTGGTAGAGGAAAACTCACGAGTCGCGAGTCCAGCGGGCCGTGACGGTATGGGGCGCGATTGTTCTCAATATCATAGAGTAAGCGATCCGAGACCTCAAGAACACCCTGGTTCGCAATATCTTGATTGGACCTGTTAAGTAGAAGCTATAAGTCAGCGATTTACAGCCAAAGGAGGTAGTCGCTGTGCGCAGAAGGATGGCTGGACTAACTGGATGCCAAACTTGATGCCCTTGAAACGCTTGGGCAGTTTATCCACAAGCTGCTGCTTGACGGGACTGTCTGCGGAGTCCGCAACGGCCATACTGGGCGTAACTTTGAGAATCGATACGAGGGACGAGCGGGCGGGCGATGAGTTGAGCTATTGCGGAACAGCTAGAAGCTTTGGCGATGGTTTGATGAAGAGGGTAATCCTCAGTATGCGGGGTTCGAGAAGCGCAGACTCGGATTCTATTCACCACAAGCTTACGTTGGCAGCTGCTTGAAGTGTCAGGGCTCGTAAACGCTAGACATGACCAGTGGCTCGGGGTCGCGACGCAGATAGAAGCGGTAGGCTAAGATTGTGTTTTGGGTGCCGTGGGATTTGAGTCGCAAAATTTCCGTTGGTCGCGAAGGAGGGATCCAGAGTGCTTCACTAGTGCGTCGTGCCCCACCATTCTGTCTAACATCTTCAGCCGGGGGGGTAGTCATCGCCGAATGCACATGTAGAAAACTTAACTTATCAGATAAGTTCGTTCATCAAGTCACGACAATCAACAGCTTCGAGTCCATCCATTCGAAATGGCTGAGACATTCTTTTTGCCATTCACAATTTTGAGATAAAGGGATAGTCCTCTACAATGATCTGTTGGCTCACGCAGCTTGAAAACAAATCACTGACGCCGCCGCTGACTCCAAGTCAATTGAGAGAGTCTGCTCACTTGAAACAGGTAATCATGTTAACCCTAACGGCTATTCTTTCTTCTTCTCTCTCCAGTTCTATAGTTTCAAAATTTCCCATGTTTTCTCTAAAATCTATGACATCTCACGCGCAAACAGGCGGCCAGTCAACGGCTCACATGCAACTCTAGGATTTGGTCTTATGGCCAGATCGGTTCGAAAGCAGCTGTGAGAGAACAAAGTGATTGACGTCTTCGTCAGCCCAATACCCCATGTGTGACGCAATTGTGTTGATGGGATTGAAGTCCAAAACACTCCTACAAAAGGTTTAGCGTCAAGAACCAGTCTCTACCAGTTAACGATGCACATAACTACTCACTCTTGAATGCTGTAATCGACTCGACCGTTGCGATTAAGTGCTCGAACTTTGCTTTCCTCGTTGCGCATCTTGCGAGCCTTTCGATCTTCGTCCAATATTGACGATACCTCTCCGTCCTTGGCAAACTGTGCACGGCTTTTCTGAAACTTGGAATACAAGGTCTCCATGTCGTCGTCGATTAATATTGGGTTGTGAGGGCTCACTCCAGGTTCAGAGCCTGTTTTCGCTGATGTAGAGTCGGCAAGCTCTCTCATACGCACATCTGCGGCATCCCCCTTTTGTGCAGCATCCGAGGCATCGCCACTCGCAGCCATCTTGGAGCCGATAGCTCCAGGGCCTTTCGATTCACCTTGAGATGCGTTAGCCGTCAGTCGTGCTACCTCTTCACTGCTCAGGCCCAAGCTTCGGTTGAGCAGGTTGCTAGCAATGCCGGCACTCAAGCTCGACCACAACCCGCTAACACTTTGCCCGACCCTGGTACCTATTCCAGTCAGCCCCTGTGGCGCCACATTGCCGAAGAGACCCCTCTTCGTGTATGGCAGCAACTGCGGCTTCAAGCTTGACATGGATGGCGATATCAAGGGTTCAAGACGGTAGCTAATTGGATCTGATGGGTGAAAGATATTAAAGAGCTGCTGGACCTTGGGAGATGAGACGGACACTGGCAGGCCCGTGACCGGTGATAGTTGATCTGCCCCTGAAGTCAGGGGTGTTGTTCGGAGTCCATCTTCTCCCATGCCCAGGTCTTGTGTGTCGTTGGTCTTCCCGGTTTGGCTGCGCTGTCTAGCAGCAATAGTCCTAATGATGAGTATCAACAACTGCTCAATAATATCGTCAAACCAAGACTAAAACGTACCGCCCTTTGAGCATTTGGAAGAGGCCAACCGGAGATCCCAGACAGAAGAAATCCTCAACATCAAAGTCAAGGCGCAGGTCTGAATCTTTGCTGGTCGGCTCTGTGCGATCCTGCATGGGCCAGAGACGCAGCAGTGCCTTTTGTTGGTCAGTCGGCTGTTGCTGTTTTTGTTTACAAAGAACATCAAAAAGAATCGCAGACCCCAGCGAATGTCCCATTAGGTGTACTTTTCCCTTAAATTCAGGATTTCGTTGCTTGAATAGCCGAAATATTCGGTTGGACTCGTTGAGAACTATTTTGGCGATCTGTTCCCGATACGAGCTCTGATACAATAGAACATCCAGTGCTAAGTCGGATATCAGAGAACGAGCAAAAGCCATCCCTTCAATCGTGATGTCTTCTAGAGAAGGATCTTTCCCAGTGTTAGAGTTACAGTAGTCAGGTTGATGGTACCAGTCTTTTGGCTACTCACACTCATCTTCATCGCCATCAACCTCGCCAAGGTCAAGCTCGCCCTTTTTCTCAGGCTTTCGGGGGAAATCTAATAGATGTCTCCAGCATACGGGGAGTACCTGGACTCGGCAGTTGCCGGGGCCGGAGCCGAGCTCCGAGTTCAGTGCCTTCAAGTCTGCCGAATTGGCGTAGACTGATTTGACAGTTTTGCGAAGGATGTTGACATCGTGGACGAAGTTGACACTCTCCATACTGTCAGAAGTTAGCTTACAGCCACTGGGCAGTTAGTCTTGTCGAGGGCGTACCGAAGGCTAAGAAGTTGGCCTATGCCATGCGTCACCAGTACCAGGTGCTCTATCTCACGCCCCTGCGTTTCGCCTGCTTGGGCATTGTAGTCGTCCTGGATCTCCTGTTCTTCACGTCGGCGAATCTCTTCTTCGGTTTCAGCCTTGGATCTACCCTCACTCTCAATAAGAGACGATAGCTGCCGCTGAAGCCTGATTTCACGGGGATCCCTATCAGAGTTATTCTGCTCACCATCGCGGGACGAGTCGTCGTGAGAGGCCGGGGTTGTCGGCGGAGCGGATCTTCGTTTCAGCATTTTCTGCTGTTTTTCATCCAACGAGAGAGCGTCCTCCGTAGTAACGGAGCGGCCGTCGCCATTTCTTTCTTTATCTTGATCCTTGTCTTTGTCCCTGTTCTTGCTGGCCTCTGAATGCCCGCGAACATATTTCTCCCCACCCATATAGCTACCGCCAGCGAACCTCTGGTACACTGATGAGGTCACCCACGAAAGCATGTTTTCCGAGGTCAGCCACGCTGTATTTGCATCCTGATAGGTAACCATGGTATTCATGTGTGTTCCGAAAAGCCTGTAGGACTTGGGCTCTGTTTGGGATGTTGTAGTCGACGAAGGAGCCTTTGAGCCATGGGGTATAGCGTCATTCTCGGAGGATGAGCTCATGTTCGATCGAAGGTCTTCTTGAGAGGCTTTGGGGGTCAAATTCTTCATTGCCAGTGACGAGCTACGTTCGCGACCTGGTTGGTCTTTAGTCCTACTGCAGGGTATAGAGTGTAGCTGTTTGTCTTACCCACGTATTGCCATGGCTTAGTCTTGAGGTAACCCTGGGAAACATTAGGTTCGTTCTTATTCTGGCACCTCGGGGATACACACTTCTTCCAATTGTGCAGCGAGATTCTCCTCGCATGGACGCAGGGTCGAGCCTTCTTGATAGAACCAGGTTCCTCGGCGGACTATTACAGATTAGAACAAATAGATAGTACAGAATGTCATAGTGCAAACCATCGTAGACCGGACCTAGCCAGTACACAGGAGCAAGCTCTCGGGCTTCTATATCTACGTCAAAGAGAAAGTCCTCATTAACAGGCACACGGACAGAGTTAGGTGAAACATTCTCGGTCTCAACTGGTCGCTCTGTAGGGTCGTTAGTCGCATCTACCTTTCGCTTCCTTGGGGTTAAGAGCTTATTACCCGAAGCCTGCTTCCGAGTGCCTTCCATTGCTTCTAGAAGCTTTTGATACTCTGCTTCTAAGGCCTTGGAGTCGGATAAAGAAAAGGCCGAGTACTTCTTGGGCGGCAGCAGGGGCTTTTCAGGTTGCGCTGAACGGCCTGAAGAAGCGAGCCGAGGTTTCCGCTTAGGAGCCTACTACATCGTCAGTCAAAAACAAGTCCATCCATGTCTGGGGACCTCATACATCTACGGCATGGAACCACTGGACGTTCAGAGGCGGGCATCCTGGTGGGTAATTTTTAAGGCTTTGGCCATACAGGTGAGTCGTGCTGTGATCTTCGGGATTGATAGGGGCACCAGCCTGCTGGTTCTCCTCAGGCTCGGTCTTCTGGGTGGGAGTTGAGCTACGGCTGTTGGCCCAAGGATTGATCGAATCGACGGCGGAGCTCAAGTACGATCTCTCAATCTTCTTGTCAGCTGCCCCGGAGGCCATGGTTACGCTAAACGATCGTGACCATATACTAGGCAAAATCCTGCCGGTGAGCAATAAAGCAGGCTTCAGTGACTGGGGAGCACCAGAGAGTGATCGTCTCTGGATATTCGAGGCAGCCAGCGCGATATAGTTTCAGGAAATAGATTTAATGACAACTTTAGTACTTCGCGTCGATAAATATGCGACAAAGTGAATGTGAATTATGCGACTGCCGCTGGCTGAGGCACTCGTTGCGCTGTTTGACGTAAGAAAGAGGTCGAGATGGAGAGCAACGCCACTACACACACAGGACTTGCTGGGGAGTGGTAACGTATGCAACGTATCGCTCAAAAATGACAGTTTTTCGAGACCCGATCGGTGCAGGTAACTCAACGTTTTTGGTGTTTTGGCCGCAAGAGAAAGTTGTAGTCTTCAGGTTTCATGTGATAGATGACGTCCCTGCCAAGCCTGGTCACACGACGCGGGTCCAGTTCCCGACGGGACGCGTGCCTGAACTAGCGGGCCAAAGTAACATTTGAGATGATAACGTAGATCCTAAATTATTTAAACCCTTTCCGGCTTATTAACATAAAGCTTTCAGTTTATTCCCAAATCAAAATCAAACGATATTAGGTAAGTTGAAACTCATAAGATCTGTACTCAAAGGCACTCCGACAGGGAGCTGTTGTTGGTGGGAGACCCAATACAAACAGTGCAACTACCAACGTTAGTACCGGTATTAGGTATCCTCGGCAAGGTGGTTTGACAACAGTCGGAAGCTATAATTACAAGCCATCTAAACTCATACATACACATCCATCACTACGACCCTAACCAGGCTACACAGTCTTTATATTGGGAATTATTATCAGAATCCGCACATTGTACCATCTCGTCCACGCAGCCCTTGTCTGCGATTCCGCATCGAGGCAGACTCATCTACATGGGTACCACTGTCGTGTTGGCACTGACGATTCGTATGATGTTAATAAATGTGTCTATACGTTTCTTGCCTACCACACTTGCGGAAGATATAAATCAGGCATGGCAAGCCCATCCATATACCTGACAGAGGCATAAGCCGTAACCCCGTTACCTCTACTCTTGAGATTCAGGCAGGTGGCAGCAAGGTGTTGCTAGACTATTCGATTGACCCCATATATTGCTAATGGATTGAGATTCAACGCTCTCATATCGATAGTAGACCGGTTTCTAGTATTAAACCCCACTGTCCTCGGAGCTGCTGGGCCAAATCCGCAGCTGTTCGTCCTCTGTTATCTTTTAAACCCCGAATATCTCCCTCTGCAGCCACAGATAGGCGACCCACGGCCAAAGCTTGAGCTACTGAGAGAGCAGCTTCCGGAAAGGCTGAATCCGGAACTGTAGAGCATAGCCACAGCAGAAGCCAAAGCGACTCTTCTTGAGAATGCTCGATAGCAAGATGAAGACCACTCTTCATGTCAGCGAGAGGATCTTGGTACCTGATGAAAGACGCAAGGTCCCCAATTTCATCGCTGACATCCCGAAGGAGTTCGACAATACCACCAAGATCGCCTTCAGCACACATGAGGTGCAATGCGCGAGCCGGTCGTGCCTCCGGATTGTTCTCAAGATATGCCTCCTCCGTGATTACCGGCAAGATGTCTAGGTTCTCCTGGACGCCGCCCTCGTTGGTGTATTTGGTAAGGATTGCAGCGCCTGAAGGTGTAGTGAGAAATTGATTAGTTACCGATGGTCCTCCATCGTTGGAGGGCAATTGTTTGCTGCAACTTGGGCATTTGAGCGAGAAGGCTACCTCTGAGGACTGATCCAACAAACACTGCCTATGAATAGTTTAGCTACAACCGAATGCACAACAGAGCACCAAACCCCTAGGGGATTTAATGCAGCCTTACATACCAGTGAAAGTGGCAACCGCAGGGTAATTCAAGGTCATCAGGAATCGAGTCCGAGGCAGTGCTAGGTCCAGCGCCGGAGGCCCCAGCCTCTTCATCCACGTTGTCCTCTGGATCCAAATGCAACACCAACTCTTCCTGACAAACTTTGCAGAGGGACATCCTAGCAGTCTGGACTAAATCCGAGGGGCCTTTTTGTAGGAGACTTGACAGGCGGAGCTTGATGTCGATTCAAAGTCGCCGAAATTTATCAGGCAGAAGATAATCGGATCTGTCCGGTGTCCTCCGTTAGATCGGTTTGGTCAGTCCTTTTCAAACCAATGTCGTTTCCTTGCCCCAGTCTGAAACTTCTGCAACGCGAGAAAATTCCAACGATGAAAGGCCTTACGCAAGTGAGTGGGGCTTGGGTCAGGCTGCGCGACGACGACTTTAAGCCTGTTCAACTACTGGTAGTAACTATTATGAAGTACGTATTAGGCTGCGAGGTTCTTGTGAGGCTAGCTCAAGTACTCTAGTTAAGTTATTGTACTGCCTAGGACATAGCTTCAAATTGAATGCTCGCCTGAAGACGCGTTACGTCGTAAGCCTCAGCGAATGCCTTGCAAATACTCCGTACGCCAAGCGGGATAATGCGAATGAAGCAAAAAGCAGCGCCGCACCGCCATCTCAAAGGTCCTCATTACATCACCGCCCTCAAGCGCGCCAAAGTGCTTCCATCAGGGAAGCTCCCCGCAGCTACCGCGCTGGCAGGTTCCTTGTCCAACGAGAGCGGTACAGCTCCGCCCATTGTCCCCGCTTCGATACCTGTGTTGGCCACGTAAATACCTGGTGAGTTAGTAACCAGGGGCTGGCTCCCCACCCTGCTAACTTATGCCACCTCAAGATGGTCCCTCTCTTCAGGTGCCCAATTCTCGCATCATCGTCGACCCGGTCATAGGAATCTGGCTCACGCTTTGTCGACCTCCTTTCTGACTGCCAGAGCACTTAACTGTCTCGAGCTCTCCATAGGGCGCTCTGCCACTCGTCTCTTTCGTTAATCACCCACGTCTTTTCGCGCTCTGCGCCTCCATTACCCCGCCATGAACGTCTTGAAGCTTCAGAGGTTGGTTGCGCCGGATCTCGCGGACTTTGTCCTCATGGCTAACAGCATTCTGATAGGAAGTTTCCTCAGTTCCCACAGAACGAGATCTTCTCCTTGTCCGACGCATTCCAGCGACTTGATGTCGACGACAAGGGATATCTCGACGAGGCCACGGCTATCAAGGCCACGCAACAGAGCGAGAACCAACCTTATGATGTCGTGCGCCAGGCACTGAAGGAAGTCGAGCTTGACTCTTCAAGGCGTGTCGAGCTTGAGGATTATGTTGGGGTATGTTACTCTATCTCATCAGGGGTCCACGCAGTTCGCTAACCTCTAGCTCGCAAGCTCGTCGCCAAACTTCGGGAATCGTCGCCTGCTCAGAAGCGCATGTCTACAGGTCCCTCTCCATCTTCCGGGGGCGGTGTTGTTGCTCAGCGTACAGGAGGCCATGCCTCAAAGGGCAGCGTGAGCGGCAAAATTCACGTCCAAGGTTCCAATGCAAATATCACCCACACCATCAACGAGGATGAGCGAACCGAGTTCACACGCCACATCAACGCCGTGCTGGCTGGTGATGCCGATATCGACAGTCGCCTACCCTTCCCTACCGATACCTTTGAGATGTTTGACGAGTGCAAGGATGGTCTGGTTCTCGCCAAGCTCATCAACGACAGTGTGCCCGATACTATTGACGAGCGTGTGCTCAACATACCTGGCAAGAAGACAAAGAAGCTCAATGCCTTCCAAATGAGCGAAAACAACAACATTGTCATTGAGTCTGCTAAGGGTATTGGTTGTTCTGTCGTCAACATCGGTGCCGGCGACATCATCGAGGTCAGGGAACATCTGATCTTGGGTCTGATCTGGCAGGTTATCCGACGAGGTTTGCTTGGGAAAATCGATATCAAACTTCACCCAGAGCTTTACAGGCTGCTTGAAGAAGACGAGACACTCGAGCAGTTTTTGAGACTGCCTCCGGAGCAGATCCTCCTCCGATGGTTCAACTATCATCTCAAGGCTGCTAACTGGCACCGCAAGTACGTCAACCAGCGTTGGCAAATGTAAAAAATAAACTAACCCACCGCTATAGGGTCGCCAATTTCTCCGCCGATGTTAAGGATGGCGAGAATTATGCAGTACTGCTCGCACAAATCGGTTCTGAATACGGCTGCACACGTGCGCCCTTACAGAGGCAGGATCTACTTGATCGAGCTGAGGGGGTCCTTCAGGAGGCCGACAAACTTGACTGCCGCAAGTTCCTGACGCCAAAGTCCCTTGTAGCAGGAAACCCCAAGCTCAACCTTGCTTTCGTTGCCAACTTGTTCAATACTCACCCTGCTCTTGATCCCATCACCGAAGAGGAGAAGCTTGAGGTTGAGGATTTCGATGCGGAGGGTGAGCGTGAGGCGAGAGTATTTACTCTATGGCTCAACAGCTTGGATGTACAGCCCGCAGTTGTGTCATTCTTTGATGATCTACGAGATGGCAGCATACTTCTCCAAGCATATGAGAAGGTCATTCCCGGTTCCGTCAACCCGCGCCATGTCAACAAGCGACCGGCTCATGGGGGAGAAATATCGAGATTCAAGGCCGTGGAGAACACCAACTATGCGATCGAGCTTGGCAAACAGAATGGCTTTTCACTCGTGGGTATTCAGGGTGCTGATATCACCGACGGGCAACGAACCTTGACTCTTGGTCTTGTCTGGCAGCTCATGCGCAGGGACATTACTGTCACCCTGTCCTCTTTGGCTCAGAAGCTGGGCAAGAGAGAGATTACCGATTCAGAGATGGTCCGATGGGCCAACGACATGTCTCGCCAGGGTGGCAGAAACTCGGCTATTCGCTCGTTCAAAGACCCTGCCATCGGTTCTGGTATTTTCCTGCTGGATGTCTTAAACGGAATGAAGAGCAGCTACGTTGATTACGATCTCGTGACATCTGGCCAGACGGATGAGGATGCGTACTTGAACGCGAAGCTAAGCATCAGCATTGCCCGCAAGCTCGGCGCCACCATTTGGTTGGTCCCTGAGGATATTTGCCAAGTCCGCAGCCGTCTGGTTACCACGTTTATTGGTAAGTCCGCTGCACTTAAAGTTATCTTGAGCGACATGGATCTAATCATAATGTCCAGGTTCTTTGATGGCAACTTACGAGAAAATGTAGATTCCGTTTGGGGCGCGTTAGGCGACGGCTTGGTCAGGAGATGTTGTCATTCACAAATAGGAATATTAAATATCTTAAAAGCTATCATCCCTTCTCCATCAACGATTCCAGGGCAGTTCCTGCCACATACAAACTTAAGACACGGAACTATTTTACAATAGCTTCTCAGCAGAACAGTCTTGTGAACCGTTGATCGGCACTGTGAAGTATCCTTCCCTCAGTTATAGTATCAAGTACAAGCTGCACAACAGACTTGGCCCTGTGAATATGCCCAGCCAGAATATCAGATTCCCCAAGGTCTTCCGTCCCCGTAGCCATTTGGTACGGCTCAGTCTCACCAACTATAAGGTATGGGCTTAGCAGATCAATTCCTTAAGATGTTCAGGCCTAAGACTCACTGGTAACTGGCACATTTGTAGAACTAATAGATAGCCTCTCAACTTTTTGAAAAGGCACCACATAACGAGTTCGTGCACACATGCCGAGAGAAAGAACGTTATAAGGGTGGCGGTGTGCTTGTTGACCTTCATAGACGATATGGAGCTGTGATAGACGTGTCGGAGAAGGAAAATATGGACTGGCCGGTTCCAGTCCCGAGCAAACTGATCCCACGATACTGGGAATCGCTATGTTAGGAACTATACTATATTGATGGAGAATAAGAAGGCTTGACTCACCACTATTCCACCAAGCATCGTAGAAGCTCCGGTCCGCAAAGTATGTCAGTTCGGCCAAGATATTGAGGATAGTCTCCCAGATCAGGTACCAAACAAGCTGTTTCTGTCAATATTGCTTTCCTTCGTTTCACGGTGCATTCCCAACTCACCATATACTCCATCATAAAGGGGAAGATCAGTTCACTCAGAAGCCAAGGGAATTGTTGGAACCTGCCAGCAAGATCTACTCCATTCTGCTTCATCTCCACCGTTTTCATGACGACAGGATCTGTGACAGTAGTTTAGTTTATTCCCTTAGCGAGTAGACAATCTGCAAAGCCTACATATGGAATGTTGGGAGACCTGTATCATGACAAATAGTACTCCGATCATTGCCGCAAGCTTTTCGGCAACATACGTCCAGCTGATAGAATCAGACTGAGGATATTCCAGCTCGTATACTAGTGTTGGAAGGGGAATCCACTTGTAATGGTCAATGAAGGAGAGATTGTGCGGATACGCTTTGGCGGTGCTTTTGGCAGTACCCTGCAACTCATCAGATAGAGCGCCCACCTCCCATTTTATGATACGCTCAAACAAGGTGATCTGTACGTCGTCTAGCGGTTCACCAGAAGCGATAGCTCGCGATATTTTGTCAATATCACTTTCTTCTGTTTCCGGTAGCTCTGAGATGGATTTGCGACGGTGTTCGGCGGATGGTGCAACGCTCAGATGTTGTGTTGAGATGTCGGCTGCTGGGGGATCCGTTTGTGAGGGAGTTGTCGCGGGATGAACCAGGTCGAGCTGTTTGAGCTTCTTTAGCAGGGTCGCCCGCTTCTTGTATACTGTAGATAGATGGCCATTGTAAAAGGCGTAAGAGTGCTGCTTCATTAGCATAACTATGCCATGCAGGACAAAGAAGACGGTATGCGTCCAAGGCCAGTCCCGCCACAAGGTTAGACCAATGACGGCCGCTATGAAAGTCGTCTGCCAAATCTAGTGAGGTCAGTCAAATAGGCTCGTCCTCTTCAATCCGGGTACCTACGTTCTGAATGACCCATCCAGCGCCATCCCAGTTCAAATAATCTGCGACAACGAGCCACTGTATTACCCAGCTGACTCCTGTTAGAGCACACATGATGCCGTCCGAGAGCAGAAGAAGGATCACTGACAGGTTATTAAAAGATGTACACATCATAGAAAGGGCTCAGCACCTACCGTCTCGGCTGAACATGGTCTTCATGATGTCTCTGGTTCCTAGGGGGTTGCCATAGACCTGCCAGTTATTCGCAGATATCTTGAAAACGAACAAGGCAACTGCCAGCCAGAACAGCGTGTAAAACCCATGGAAAGGGCTGTTCACTGATAATGGATTCTGGCGATCGAACGCAGAGAACTGGCGGGTAAAGACAAGGTCGGCAAACTTGCGATGGCGACGTTTTGGGCTGACATCTTGCGCCCATTCAGAACTCGCTTTTAGTAGCTGCTGCAGGCTCTTGTCTTCATCTGAAACAATGTGAATGCCCGAGTCACGACGAGCAAATCGGAGACCTGTCTCCTTATTGAGCTCCTTGAACTCGGCGGCTGAGAATGACGGGGTTTCCGTCCGCTGATGACCACGGCGGCCATAACGACGCCGGATAACGGGAGGCTCTGCAAGAGTTGGTCGAATGTTTTCGTCATAATCTTCTTCACTAGGAGTCTCGGAACCAGGACCTGTTCTGGGGCCGTCGATGGTCATGCCAGCTGCTCTCAGCGCATCGCCCAACGATCTTGGCGGTGGTGGATGGGCCGTTGGAGAGGATTCCCGATACGAGGTGCCGGTATCACCGGGTTTCCGGCCGGACAGCGGGGCATCCCCAGAGGAGAGACGAGTGGCCATCCTTTCACTTCCCAATAGAGCCACTGCGAACAGTGTGTTGTAGTTGACTGGCAGTATGAAAGATGGGATGAATGATAGTAGTATCAAGTGTGAGGTCACTTTCACTTCGAAAGGGAGGGGGGGCTTCCTACTCCTCTAGTTTGCTAACAATGTAATAGAGGCAACAGTATGAAACCACAGTGGATTTACTTTTGGGGTACAACGAAATTGGCAGATATCGATGCAAAGCTATTGCGCGGGTGTTGAGGCTCTTAAAATAACTACCGAAGGAGGCCGGCTTATGGATATCTCCGGATGCAACGGCTGACGATCGAACATGTGGTCGGCATTGGGTCTTGACGCGGGACCGAGCACTTGGGCGAAATTCTTGGATGTTATCGCTACCTGTGATCCGATGGTGCCGTGTGCGGGATGCATTGCTGCTATGCTTACTTTGATGGAGCCGAAAAGAAGGGCACATCTAACCGTAAGTTAAGGCCTTGAGGAACAAGACCCACATCATTATGGTGGAAGACTTGATCCTCATACCCAAACCCGTAGAGTACGAAGCTTGCAGACGGCCGGGAGGATCGGAGAGAGATATGGATCACGATGACAACAAAGCCCGCTTGCCTACGGAGTACGTACGTATCACCATTCGGGTTGATTCTTTTCACGTGCTAGCCGATGCAACGATTAGTTATCTACCTTCCATCGGACAACATCGCTGACTGACTAACAGTGCCTTTTGCCTTTGTGCAAGGTGACGTGCGTTGTGCAGATACTCCAAGCTCGGAGGCATGGAGGTCAAGTATGATCTCATTCTTTAAGTCTTCCGGAGCCGGATTGTCGTAATCGGACTCCGGACTTCACATCGGCACCGCAGCGGCCTTTCACCAGCTCTGCTCCGGGATCTGTGGCCGGCAGAGGAAGTGCCGTGAAATCACGAGGGCTGCTATGACTCAATCGGTGACTAACAATGTATCAGATAAACGCACAATACTCCCAGCTTTGCTGATTCACAACTTTCACCTCTTGTGATTGTTTTACATATAAATAGAAGGCTAAGAAAGTTACTAAGTAACTACTGCTGTAATTAATATGGCAGCCTCTTGTGGAGTGGTCAAGGCGGGCGCAGAGCATTATGTCAGCAACAGGCCTCCGGAACAAAACTTTCCCTATCCGGGGCTCGTGACCACACGTTCGACTTTGATACCAACTATCGCCATCAACCAGCGTCTTCATCAATCCCCCATTGCCCAGGACTTTTCGGGACTGCTGCATCAGTTTTCATTTCCTCCAATCACCAATTCAAGCTGTCTTTAGCACCTTCAATATGTCTCGCGGTGGTACCACCCTCTACGTGACCGGCTTCAGCCACGGCACCCGCGCTCGCGACCTCGCCTACGAGTTCGAACGGTATGTCAACCTCGTCCACGCCCACGCTCACGCCCTCGCCCACGTCCTCTCGTCTTCGCGCGCGCCCACATCCGTATCCGCGCCTTAGGCTACAGACCTCCCTCAAGTTGTCGCTGCCTGGGCCTTGATACCTCGCCGTCAATCGTCGTCCTCGCGCCCGTCCTCGCCCTCTCGTTTCGCACGCGCCCACGTCCCCAGCCTTGTCCCTCCCCTACCTCCTCACGCTCTTCGATGCGTCCGCTCGTCCACTGCGCAGTCGCTTTTCGTTCGAGTCGACGTCGAGCCTTTCATAATTCGGCGCGAGAATGCGCATGGCATTCCATGTTCAAAAGGGGGCTCCGCCGGCGTTCTACTGCATCATGCTTCACCCTGGTTATATGCTGACGACTCCATCCATAGCTATGGTCGCCTTGTTCGCTGCGACATCCCCGCCCCTAGATCTACATCAAGCCGACTGTGAGTGCCTTCAATTTCCTCTCACAATCACGCTGACATGTAATTAGTTTCGCGTTTGTTGAATACGAAGATCGACGTGACGCCGATGACGCTTACCATGAGATGCATAACAAGCGCATGGGCCGTGACGACATGCTGAAGATTGAGGTACGTGCAATAAGCAATTCCTTCTGCTTAACATATTAACAGCCTATTAACGTTTCACTTAGTGGGCTCGCACTCCCCCATCTGCATCATGGCGTTTCGAGTCTGGCCGCGATCGTGACCGCCGCGGTGGTGCTCGTTCTCCCCGTCGCGGACGCTCTCCTTCCCCTCGTCGCAGCACTCGCGAGTACTCGCCGCGTAAAGACGACCGCAGGGACCGGGACCGGGACTACGACCGGGACAGTCGCCGCGACCGAGACCGATCCCGCAGCCCCGACCACCGGTATGCTCTGACATGACGTGTATTAATGTAAAGCCTCGCTAACGCAGTCTTCTAGTGATCGTGAGCGTGACTCCAAGGATGACCGCGATGACCGTGACCGAAGGGAGAACGGTACGAACGGCGATGAACGCAAGCGTATGTTCCAGTCATTCAATCGTGTATCAGCGATGCTAACTCCAGTACAGCTCTCGACAGTCCTCCCCCAGCTCATGACGACCTTGATGTGGCCGAGTGATCTAACACTCACAGCACTAGGAAGGCCCGCCGGCTGGTGGCCGGGCTTTTCGCAAAGAAAAGTTTCTGCTTTCTGACTGGGATGTGGCTTTTCCGTTCTCACTTGCCAGTTGCAGTGCGTTCTAATTTTTTTTGATATTGCCCGACCATGTGTGGTAACGTACGAGAAGCTACAGAAGCCACGAGGTCGGGCTTGGTAAACTAGTTTCCAAGATTTGTGGCCTTTGCCGCGGCGCGTTTCCTTTGGAAGTACTCATTCGTAGGTAGTTTAGACTGTTTAAATGTAACATACTTCGGCGAAACGGGTCGCTGATCTGTGTCGCTCAACTCCTGAATCACCGGTTATCTGAATTCGCTGTGATGACGTCGTATGCGGCCCCGAACCGTGCACGACTGGTTCTGGTGCGCTTGCTTTACAGCCAGTCATGTCGCAGGCTTTTCATGTTCTCCTGGTCCCTGTGTCTAGCCGAAACCAGCGTGATTGATGGCTGAGGGCTAGGCTATTTCCTGGTCTCAACCTGACGCCTCCGACCTGTAATATTTCAGGTTCAACAGGCAAGTACACAGTACTGGCAGTCAGCTGCATGCATCAGATTCAGACATAGCAGAGTTGGAGCGAGAGCATGATTGTCTGCATGATATCTTAGGGGCTCAACAGCTTCGGTTTAAACAGTGGGCATTATGTATGTGTCATCTGCTATGTGTTTCATGATAGTCCCTGAGCCTGATCAACTTCTAAGTTGCAGTAACATGTGGCTTGGGGACAACTACCTTACTATACCTAACTTCCAAACTACTTATGTACAGTACTGTACCTTAGCCAGGTACGGATACATGATACGAATCCGACCACTTACTTACCCTACAGAAGGCAAAGTGCCTGATCTGGCCGGCAGGCTCCCACCTCACCCCACTATCAAGGCGTTCCAGGTCCTTAGGTTCTGTGCTCGCCGAGCGGAAACCGGGGGGGCGACGCACGCGCCCGAAGTCATCCGCATCGCCGGTAGGTTCACGCGCCCCCATCTGCCTCCTCACCGACGACACCAATCCCGTCTTGACCAAGCGACATCTCCTACACTACCCTCCCTCGAGTTCATTGAAAAGCGACGACTGCCTCAGAATTTGCTATTTGGTCCGCCAACAACCCGCTCGCACGCACCGCCGTGTGTCGGCCCCGGCGCAGACGTATCCCGGTTCTCCACCGATGGTTGCCGACAACCTCGTACCTATTCTCTCCAGCATGCCATCGTTGTCCTTCGCGCGACAGTAACCCTTGGAGATCTTCGCTTGATTGGATCTAACCGAGGAGCGCATTCTCCGTGAACACGGCCCGCATTCGAGTCTTACGGTTACTCCAGCCTTGCTCGACATAAGCCAAACATCGAGCACGAAATCAGGCTCGCGAACAAGAACGCTGCCTCGTCTCGATCCCATTGCAGCTGATCCCTACGAAACAACGCTATAGTTTCGACGGTCACCATGTCTGCCGTATGCCATATCCTACGCGATCGAACTGCGGATCTTGCTCCCTTTTGGCGCTGCCGCTTTCCGCTCTTGACAGGGCATTGCTAACTTCGGATGTCGCAGTCGGAGCCAGACATTGTCAATTCGCAGGCCGTAGCTCCTAGTCGCCTTCTCCAATTCCAAGACACCATCTCACAACCAGTCATCGCCGCGTTCTGCGCCGGAGGTGTCGCTGGTGCCGTTTCTCGAACCGTTGTCTCGCCCCTAGAACGACTCAAAATCCTCATGCAGGTGCAAAGCGTCGGTCGAGATGCATATAAACTATCTGTTGGTCAGGCACTGGGCAAGATGTGGAGAGAGGAAGGCTGGAGAGGCTTCATGCGCGGCAATGGCACAAATTGCGTCCGCATTGTCCCATACTCGGCTGTTCAGTTCAGCAGCTACAACTTCTACAAACGAGTACGTATGGTCATGAGAAGGAAACCTTAGCCATGGCGGAGAAAATTAACCATCATGTAGAACATATTTGAGAAGCATCCAGGCGCTGACCTGCCACCCCTTCACCGTCTTGTGTGTGGTGGTATCGCCGGTATCACGTCCGTCTTCCTCACATACCCCCTCGACATTGTGCGGACTCGACTGTCTATTCAATCCGCCAGCTTCGCCGAGCTAGGAGAGCGGCCCCAGAAGCTACCAGGCATGTGGGGGACTCTGGTCCAAATGTACAAAACCGAGGGCGGCATGTCAGCATTGTATCGAGGCATTATTCCCACAGTCGCGGGCGTCGCACCATATGTGAGTTCGGATTTCCGGTCGGCAGGAATGCTTGAACCTGGTATTGACAAAACTCGTCCTAGGTCGGCCTCAACTTCATGGTCTATGAATCTGTTCGGAAATATCTGACTCCAGAAGGAGAGCAGAACCCCAGTGCGACCCGTAAGCTGCTTGCCGGTGCTATATCAGGTGCTGTAGCACAGACCTGCACTTATCCATTGTAAGTACTGCCTTACTCTAGTGTCAACGTTGCTTACATCGTATATAGTGATGTTCTCCGTCGCCGGTTCCAGATCAACACCATGTCAGGAATGGGATATCAATACAAGGGTATTACGGATGCGATTCGGGTCATCGTGATGCAGGAGGGGATAAAAGGACTTTACAAAGGCATCGTCCCTAATCTCCTCAAGGTCGCTCCCAGTATGGCATCCAGCTGGTTGAGTTTTGAGATGACTCGCGACTTCTTGGTCAACCAAAGACCGGATGCTGAGCCACACTCGTTATGAGGTGTATAAAGTGTATCAAGATAGTCTGTAAGAGCTAGCTAGGTTTCTGAAGCTTGACGAAGTAGGAAGGAAAGACAAAAGCCAGAAAGATGGGGAAACGGCACGACCACGACCAGGCTTAGGTAGATCTGTATAGTTCTGGGAGAAATCCGGGCGACGGCAGCCTGGCTACTAGACGTTGTATGGGTTGATTGCAGCAAGACGATGGATACCAACCTGGAAAGCATTGAACAATAGAAAGAACCGTACTATTTTGAATACAAGTTGTTTATCTAAACGATGAAAAACATGGGGAGAGCGAAGACACGAAATTTAATATCTTACGGACCTTAGTTAGGGTTTATCTTGCTATAGATCATTAACTACTTACCATACCATGGCCAACAATGAGCTGAATGAAATCAGATCCGAGGTGAACTTCGGTGAGCTGCATGACATAGGGTGACTAAATTCAGCTAGCGGGGGATCTATGAACCGATCAGGAAAAGTAGCATAAGGTCACGAGATAGCAGCTTCTGCCCTAACTGCCGTGATTGACCGCCCTCAAACCTCCCGTCCCTGCTGTGGCTAGTGCCCCACCAACCCAAAGCCCTCAATTTTTTTCGAAAAGGTTGAAGGGAAGTGTTGTCCGTCGCATCCACCTCCACGCCCAGTATCGCCAAATTTCACAGCGACAACCGCCGCCATGGGTACGTGAAGAACTCCAAAATCAGCCTCTGTATGCGAGTAGGGAGAGACATTCGTGCCTCTCCCTGCGACCAAGGCACCATCCTGTTCGCGAAAGCGCAGGACAGCGTTGCCCGTTTCTGAGCATACCCCGAATCAATGGCTGACGATGGCTTCACCTTACAGGTATCGATCTCGACCGCCACCACGTCAAGGGCACGCACCGCACTGCCCCCAAGAGTGACAATGTCTACCTCAAGCTCTTGGTGAAGCTTTACCGCTTCCTGGCCCGTATGTTCACCTTCCACGAAGCGACCGCACAACCGATCGAATCCACGAGCTAACCACGGGGGAAAAAATTAGGCCGAACTGACTCTTCGTTCAACAAGGTCGTTCTTCGACGTCTGTTTATGTCCAAGATCAACCGTCCTCCTGTCTCCCTGTCCCGAATTGTCGGCAACATCAAGGAGGATGACAAGCGAACCGTCGTCGTCGTCGGCACCATCACCGATGACAACCGACTCCTTCAGTTCCCCAAGGTGACCGTCGCTGCCCTGCGATTCACCGCCACTGCCCGCGCCCGCATCCTCGCTGCTGGCGGTGAGGCCATCACCCTGGATCAGCTTGCTCTCCGTGCCCCCACTGGAAGCAACACCCTGATCCTCCGTGGTCCCAAGAACGCCCGTGAGGCCGTCCGTCACTTCGGCATGGGCCCTCACAAGCACAAGGTACGGCTTCTTAATGACTATGTTCTTGATACAGTATCTGACCCCCTCCACAGAAGCCCCAGATCCAGTCCAAGGGCCGCAAGTTCGAGCGTGCCCGTGGCCGAAGACGCTCGCGTGGTTTCAAGGTCTAAGCGGGAGGTTGATGAAAATTATTGGCCTCGGGTGGAGTTTGGGCCAGTTTATGAGGCAATTGATGCCGACATTCGGCTTGCAAATGGGTCTTGCATGGAATTGGCGTGCCTAGGTATCACAAAATTCTACAATGAAATTCTCGCGCATTGCTGCCGTCATGATCGTATCAACTGCTCCAGGTGAATGTACAGAGATCTGTCAAATTCGAACACTATCTTACACTACTTGAACAACTCATTGCATATGTGAGGGTGGTTCTACCGTCACACCGGGTTTCCTCCTTAGACCAACAAAGTATGCCTCTCGACTCTCCTATATAGATGGTGAGTATTTGAAAGAGTTGCGACGTAGTAGTGCTCCAAGCAAACACACCTTTCTTGAAGACTCGGGCTTCTCCCTAAATACCTTGGCAAAAATAGTCTTGAGCTTCTTCTCGAATGCCTTATCCTCGGGGCCCTGGTAGAACTTGCAAACAAAGTGTCCGCCCGACTTGAGGGTGTCACTCGCAAACTGCAGCGCTGCAGCACAGAGGTCCTGAGCCAGAGCAAGGTCAACAGTGAGGTCCCGGTATACATCATCTAGGGTATTACGGAACGTTGCTCACCATGCTCCCCGCGTGATCTCGGAAGGCGTTGCCGCTCGTGTTCATCAGCCTATGATAGGGATTACTCAAACTGTTCACATAGAAGCCGGATGTTTGATCCCAGGGTGCTGACATGTCACTTAGGACAACCTAGACAGAGTATTAGCTGAAGGGGACATGGGCAACGTGCTTATAGCTGAGGCATCATCAGCCTGAAGGGCGTGGACCAACATCTACTAGACGATCCTTTGACGCGTCTGACTTTGAAGCAGGCGAAGACAGAGAGCCTGGGACAGAGTGTCGTTCCATGTCGATATAGCTCGGCCGGTCAACTCCAGGGCTCTCGTTCTCGTCGTGTGTTTCTTCGCCATCCTGCTCTCGCACGGGAGGTGATCGCTGATGTGACTCGACGATGAAGTTCTTAACCATAGCTTGGACACCTGGAGAGAGAAAGTCGCCCTGGAACGATGCGACGCCGCGTGGTGGCTGGGCCGGGATGAGGTCGATGCCGATAACTCGACCATGAGGCCTTGTCCTTTCCATGGCGACCTTGAAAAATGTCATTGAGTCTTAAGCACACACCGGCGATACATGAAAAGCCAACTTACCTGCGACCAGCTTCCAGGGGCATACCCCTAAGATGAGATGAGCTCGAGCTGTCCATTTGTTATGGTATAATAAACACACAACTTACCAGATCAACAACAGTCTGGCCGTTACCCTTGAAAATTCTGTACTTGGAGTCCATCTATGAACCTGATCAGCACTGCTCTAAGATCCCAGTGGTCCTACGGCAGAAAACATACCTCTAGGAGCTTAAAGGCTGCTCGACTCTTGAGTCCCTGTACTTTGGCATCTTTGGCGTATGCATCTCGACCCTGGCGCTGCTTCCAGCGTGAAGCCGATGACGACCAGCGAATATGTGGCACTGTAGGACGCGCAACGAAGTAAGAGAGTCTCTGTACACCTGTTATGCCCGAAAAGCAGGTCTTTGATAGTGAGCTCATAGTATGCGTAATACTAGGGTATCACTGTCCCGGTTCAGGATAAAGTAGACGTTTAGTGCTGCATGCAGTGGTGGGAGGTTATAAGTAAACCCCACAAGTCATAGCACCTCTTATCAATAAGTAAGATTTGGGAACAAAAACAGAATGTCAGCTTCTACTTTATTTGTGATGATGGGTGAAAAACAAAATGTTTCCCGAGTTTTTGCAGGTCTAAACTTGCTAACCTATACCGACCGCATTAACAACAAAACAACATTAGGTACAAAGGTGTTTCTGATTTTCATATGGTTACTGGAGCCATTGAACAAAAAGCATTTACAGCATCATTATACAGTTATGCGATCGTGAAGAATAATATGTGTGCTCTTTGCGTCCAGATTCAATCAGCTACCATACGCCTTACCACGTGATTATGTGAAGCAATCCCATTCAAACAACCAGGTCCCAACGCCAACCATGCAAAATATTCCCATACTCAGCCAGTGATATGTCATTCAAACCCTCCAATCCATCTACGCCAAGAAACTGGCACCTACTCCTCGCCTATGCCGCTTCAACGGTGAGAACGTAGTCCCACCAAGTGCATTGGATACACCCCCCAAGGGCGCCTTGAGCCGACGACCAGGCGCAAGCTGGATCTTAGCAGGTCGAGGGGCCGGTTCGCCATCATCATCGTCAAAAAGCGTCCTGTTGCCGCCACCAAGGATCTTGCGCTTCTTCTTGTGTCCATCCGCATCGAGTAAACTCGTGTTGCTAGGCTTAGCAAATATGTCCAAAGCCTTCGTCTTCGGCTCCGCCCCCTTCTTTGGTCTCTGTATACCCTGGATCTCCTGCGAACCTGATTCCGCTTCTTCGGTCACCATCTCGAGCTTGGTGGAAGACTTTGTTGCCTTCTTCTTTTCCTTTGCTGAGACTGGCATGTTCTTCTTGGTTGTTGGCGCATCACCCAAGGCTTTGCGTGATCTGCCTCGAGGCTTCTGTGCTTTGGCTTCTGCTTGAACCTCCACAGGGATTGCACTATCATTGACTGCTTCCTCCTCCTCGTTCTGGTCTAGTTCCGGAGCCGCTGTCTCTACACCGGCCTCGATTGACACTGACTCGCCCTCCTCTTCATCATCGCCCTCATTGACTACCAGTCCTGGATGCTCCCCAGTCTTTCCAGTGGGCGACGGAAGTTCACTGAGCTCGTCCGACATATTCTTGGTGCGGTTCAAGAAGGGCGTAATGGAAAATGTCGACTTTTCTCCCATCAAGGCGTACTCAGCTCCACGTTTCTTAGACTGTCGCTTGTGCGTCGCTTCGTCTGGGCCAGGCGTTCCAATGCTGATATCATCAAGGCTCATCTCGTTGACGCGTCGTTTGCGACCATGCTGCTCTGCCATGGTGACGGTCTTCTTAGTTGTCTTGTTGCTGAGGGCAGCTTTTCGAGCAGCTTCAAGCTCGCGACGACATGTCTCGAGTTCGGCTTTCGCATCCTTCAGCTCCGTCTGCGTCTTCTTCAATTTGCTGCGCGTGTCCTCAACCCGTCCTTCTAATCTGTCATTCTCGCCGCGAACTTCCCTTAGCTCTCTGTGATGTTCTTTCTTAATCTTGTCCATTTCCTTCTTGGCTTCGTCGAGTTGGTCCTTCCATTGATCGATGCCGTGACTCTTCGATTGCATACGCTGCATGGACCGTTTTTCGCTTTCCAGTTCCACTTCGAGTGAACTTATCTGACGCTCGAGATCCTGCTTCTGGGCAACAATGGCGCGGTGGGATTCGAGTTGGGTCTTGAGATGGTTAAGCTCAGGCTGAAGTTGGTCGAGCTTGTGGCGGAGGGCTAGCTTCTCCTGTAAAACTTTGTTGGAGCCTTGTCTGAAGTCGTTCAGGGAGTCAATCTCGGTCTAGATCATGATCAGCAATGTCCACCGTTCACTGTCCGTATTTTTTACCTTGAGAGCTTCTAACTCATTGCCTTGTTTCCGTAGTCGCAAATCCTGAATCTTGATCTTCTCTCTAGTTTCGCCTAGTTCGACGCTCGCATCTTTGCTCTTCTTCGTAAGTTGTTTGACGAGCACATCTCTTTGGATCAATCGGTCTTTGAGCGACGCATTCTCGTCGCGCAAGGTCAATAGACGAAGCTTTAGGAGACGAGCCTCCTCGTCTCGGTTGATTAGGTTCATCTGGTGAACACTCCCTTGATGTTTCAATTCAAGATCGCTGATTCGAGCAATGCGCTACATGTATACGTTAGTATTGTATGCGTATCGAGTCTGTTGTTGTTGTGCGCATTGGGTATCCTACCTCAGCTGATTTAGCACCCATCTTTCAATGCCTCGCTTGAATGAAGTGGTTGTTGGCGCCTTCGATAGGGAAAATGCCTGGTAATAGTAGCAAATGCTGGGCGTTGACGTAAACGCAAGACGTCTCTAGGTGGGAGTCATGAACGTTGATGAAGGTTGGGGTGGGATGAGCTAGTTGATAGTTGCCAGCCTATGTTTTGGATCGCAAGTAAACATGGTGCTGAATCGGGCTAGCTCCAGCTCAGCTCTCACTGCCGCCTGATATCACGTGAATGTACAGAGTACCCCTCCAAGCTTCCCCACCCCAAACGCCCCAGTCACGCAAGCTTAGGTAAGGTGGTCGGCGAGTTCCACATTGAGAGGCCACCTCAGCTTCACCTCATAGCTCCACGACCTATCCTAGCGCAAAATAGTAGCTCGGACAACTACCAACACAATCTATTCCAGGCCAATTGGCCATTTCCCTTTTCATTCTTTCAATCCAACAAAGGTTGTGGCTTGTCTTGACGATGCGTTTTCTTTCTTCCCTCCTTTCCCTCGCCCTTCTCGCGACGGGCATCGTGGCCTCCAAGAAGTCGCCGACCGAACGATTCAACGACTTCCATGCCAAGCAGAACTCTGCGCCCCTCAAGCTCAAGGACAGGACATACAAGTCCCTGACTTCCGCCCCGCGCGACTACAGTGTCGCTGTTCTCTTGACCGCCTCTGAGCCTCGGTTCGCATGTCAGCTGTGCCGCGAGTTCCAGCCTGAGTGGAATCTGCTTGCCAAGAGCTGGATCAAGGGCGACAAGTCCGCTGAATCACGACTCCTCTTTGGCACGTTGGAATTTACCGACGGTAGAGATGTCTTCATGTCGGTGGGTGCATCACAAATCAGCGGCATAGCAAGCCTGTGCATGAGAACTTGATCTAACATGGAGTAGCTGGGCCTCCAAACAGCCCCCGTCCTCTTGCTCTTCCAGCCTACCACGGGTCCTCACGCTGTTGTGCAGCAGGATCCTCTGAGATATGACTTTACAAGCGGGTGAGTAATGTGGCATAATTTGGCATTTGTAGGCGCAAATTGCTAACTAATACTACTAGACCCTCGGGCGCCGAACAAGTCCAGTCATGGCTCGCCAGACATCTGCCCGACCGACCCCATCCGACCGTCAAGCGACCCATCAACTGGATGAGATGGATTGCCTCCGTCACCATCGTTCTTGGAGTTGGCACGTTGCTGGTGACTGCGTCTCCTTACGTGCTGCCTCTAGTACAGAGCCGCAACGCTTGGGCCTCCGCCACCCTCATTTCTATCCTGCTCTTCATCAGTGGACACATGTTCAACCACATTCGCAAGGTTCCCTACGTTGCTGGCGACGGGCGTGGTGGTGTCAGCTACATTGCTCCCGGATTCCAGCAACAATTCGGCTTGGAGACACAGATTGTGGCTGCACTCTGTACGTTACTTCTCCTGGTTCTTCTTTTGTTTGTTTGCTTGATCTCAGCTAATTCCTATGATCAGACGGTGTCTTGTCATTCTGCGCCATTGCTCTGGCGGTTAAGGTCCCCCGGATCGCAGATTCCAAGACCCAGCAGGTCGCAGTCATCGCTTGGGGAGGCATTCTGTTCCTCCTCTACAGCTTCCTGCTCAGCGTGTTCCGCGTCAAGAACTCAGGCTACCCCTTCTCTCTGCCGCCTTTCATGTAAAAAGGATATAATTGAGCTAGAGTTTGCCAGCATGCTACTCTAAAAGAGCTCGGGCGCGCTACGCACGTCCTACCAAGAGCAAGGCTCGGGTGTTATAGCAGAAGAATGCCTCACATCGATCTCGGCGAAAAAAGAATGAAGTGAGGGAAAGCATGGTGTACATTAGTATCAGTTTCGGCGTTCTACCTAGAAGGCTCAATGTAGCATGGCAATGGAATTTGATCAAAAATCCGTGATTTTATATCGGCCAACATTTCTGCATCTTGATTGTATGACATTTTATCTTGAAACGGAGTATGCAGTGCCATGGAAGTGCAGGCTAAGGAAGGTCATCGCCCATCAACCAGCTGTCAAGCCTCTTGACAAACACTGTCAATCAACTAACTAGCAGGCGTTGACCAACTACACGGATAATTAAGGGGGCAAGCTGTGCAACTACACATCAGGAGACGGAATGTAACATAAGCCTGCAACACCCAAACCCATGGATTCAGAGTCACTTAAGGCACGATGGTTTGTTTTAAAACTCGAGTTCTTTATTTGAGAACAAAAGGATGAATCCCGGTACTTTCAGGGGCTGCCTGTAATCAGCAAATGCATGATGCCCTCGTCAGATTTGAGTCGCCCCCCCTTCCTTTGCATCAATAAAGACCAAACGAGGAAGCCAACCATTTGACGCCCCACCAATGATCTACCTTCTTCCGCTCGCCTCCGTCCTCGTCACCACGCCTCTTTTTTTAGAGTACTAGAGCGTTTATGCCCTCGACATGACACCCCAGGCACGGATGATGTTGTCAGTGTAACCAGCGAACAGAGTCTGGCCATCAGCGGACCAGGCCAAGCTGACACACTCGGGCTCCCGGCTCTTCTTGCCGGTAGCGGGGAACTCCGGCTTGAGCTCATCAACCTTGCTCTTCTTCTCAAGGTCGAAAATGATGATGCTGCTGGCGGTGGCAGCGCACAGCCAGTATCGGTTGGGAGAGAAGACGAGAGCGTGGATCTCGTCGTTGGCGTTGAGGGAGTAAAGGTGCTTGGACTCGTTAAGATCCCAGAGCATGGTGGTGCCGTCCTTACCACCGGAAGCGCAGAGAGAACCGTCGGGGGAGATGGTGACGGTGTTGATGTAGCCGGTGTGGCCGATGTGGTCGGTCTGGAGCTTGCAAGTGGAGAGCTCCCAAACCTATTGAGGCTGTTAGAATCATCGCTTGACACGGGGCCGTAGCCAAAATGCGAGAGAAAAGACTGCCAGTAGGAGGAAATCAGGGCAATGGTGAATAGTGGTCTCATGGCCTGCAAAAGCAGGCTCTGAAGTAGCAAATACTTGGGTTGCAAACATCATGTAAAACAGGTAGCGGAGCTTGTGATTCTGACTGACCTTGACAAGCTTGTCCCAGCCACTGGAAACAATGACGGGGTTCTGGGGGTTGGGGCTGAAGCGGACGCAAGAAGCCCACTCGGTGTGACCCTTCTCGGTGATGGTGTACTTGCAGTCACCGAGGGTGTTCCAGAGCTTGATGGTGCGGTCGCGAGAACCGGAGACGATCTGGCGGTTGTCGGCAGAGAAGCTGACGGAGAGGACGTCGTTGGTGTGGCCGACGAATCGTCGAGTGGTGGTGCCAGTGGCAAGCTCCCACAGACGCAGAGTCTTGTCCCAAGAGGCAGACAGAGCGTAGGCGCCATCAGAGGAGATGACCTAAATTCAGCAATCAGCCCAGGTTCTTGTTTCATCCTCGTTGCCGAGATGCCATCGGAGGTGGCGGGGTATAAGGTGAACGTACACAGTCGGAGACGATGTGGGAGTGGCCGTGGAGGGATCGCTTGGGGTAACCGTACTGGGACTCATCGCGGGTGAGGTTCCAGATGATCAGGGTCTTGTCTCGGGAGGCAGACAAGAGCATGTTGGGGCTGAAGTGCAGTCAGTTAGTGGATGATCGTTGAACAGCGGCTTTGTGATTTGGTTTCGACGTACTTCTCCATGGAGGTAGCCAGGCTGGTGACCCAGCCATTCTACAGACAGTCAGTACCAAGCTCGTCTCTTCAAACATATTCCTTTTCTTCCGCGAAGCCGACTACTACAGGCATGTCGAAGGGAGCGGATCGAGGCCGGCTACAGTCGCGATGCAGCAATCGGCGGCGGAAGGAAAGGCAGAAAGGGTTCGACGTACGTGGCCCTCGAGAGTGCCCTTGAGGATCAGTTGTTCGGCCATTTTTGCGGTGACGAGGCGATGCAGAGGATCAAGGTGCGTGAGGGAGAAGGAAGAGTGAAGTCAAGGGCTCTGCAAAACCTAGGCCGGGTCGGGATCTTGGGAAGCTTCGGCGACAGAAATTGGGATTTTTTGTGTGGGTTAAAAATTAGGGCCTCAAGTTTGGGCTCCGCTTTGATTGGAATAGCGTGAAGGTACGTACCGGATGTTCCGTACAGCAGCCACATCTACTAAGCCACATTTCTCAAGCCTCACTTGAACAGAGGTAGCCTTGGCCATCAAGGTGAGTAACTATTGGATGGTTGTTGCATCAATCCACGTCGAGCGGTGGTTTGAATATAAGTTGGCTTATTAAAGATTTCAGGACTGAGTGATCTTGGAAACAGAGTTAGTCGGTGTCAATGGTCAGTCTTCATCAGAAGAAATGGAACGTACAGCGAGCATTGGCGACCTCCACAACCCCATAACGATCATCTACATCTCGACTTGTAGCTGGAAACATGCGCAGGGCCGATGACAGGAGGTCGGGTTAGTGATATAACGAGTAATTCAGTCGCTTATGCTCCCCTCTATCGACGCTGAGTCTACCCCTTTCTCACATTCAGAAACAGAAAGTCCAGTAACACCGTACGCCGCCCATTCTGAAGACCACTTAGTCCGGGGTATCATGTAAGCCGAATTTGTACATCCTTGAGGGGCCTTATTACAGCGCCTTCTTGCTTGACAGATTAGTTGACCGTTTCCCTGCCCTTGGGACTTCTTTTCGCGAGAAGGAGACTTCGCCGTTGACAATCATACTATGGTCGGCAATCTCCATCTGATCGGTGTGTTCCCCCAGTCCCTCTGCCGTCATGAAGCGTTTCATAGTCGACTCCCATAGGCGGAACCGTTCTTTTCCATGCACATCGCGCTCCACAAGCGTTTTGACCTCCTTCTGCTTCCTCATTTTTGAAGCTCGTACCAGACGTCGGAGGGCGTCTTCGCCATGTTGAGCTGTTCTTGCCGCTTCCTCTCGGATCTTCTTAGAATCCCGAATACTGATGTCTTCCTGTGGCGTAAACTTGTAGGTGTGTTTGCTGGGAAAATCAGGGAATGACGCTGGGACGTATTCTTTCTCGTCCTTATCTCGTTGTCCGCTCAACTCCTCGCCAAGTAATGGTAGTGTTGTGTACGCGTCGTGATCTTCGGGAACCACGTTGGTGAAGGTCGGGGCGAGTTGTTGTTTCGTTACTGGCGGTCTCAAATGAGGCTTAAGCGACGCAATGCTAACGTTGTGCCTCCGTAGCGCATGCCCAAAATCGGTGGGAATTGGGTGCTCGCGACGCGCAGAGAGAGCTAGAGTTTTAGCAGCCTCGATCATACCCTCCAGATCTGGTAAAGGCGCGTTAGCAAACCATGCACGCGAAGGTAGCAGGCTTCCCTTACAAGTTTCCACCATTCCAGAAAAGCTCTCCATTGCTTCAGGGCTTGCTGAATCGAAACCGTCGTGCTTGAGAACCATCGCAATCGAGCGCTGTAGGCCAATTCTCGCTTGATGATGCTGCGTGGGCATCAGGGACTCGGTGGCTTGTGGGCCATCGTCGACTGGCTTTGACTCTTGGGCCTGGTCTTCATCCTGATCATCGTCTATCCGAGGGCGCTTTGGGATATGTTGGTGCTCATCAGCCGGTGAGAGGCTTCGCTTTGGCGTCATCGCGGCGACCTGCAGGAAGGGCGAATACTTCGACGCAGCGCTCACGGACGAAGGGGTACGCCTTAGTTTCTCATTTGAGGCATCGGCCAAGTACGTGATTCGTGGAGTCTGGCGCGATACAGGCTTCAAATGTCGACGAGTAGCTATTGTTGATGGATGAATATATATGGGCGATGTTGGGAGGTAGGTCAGAGCTCTGAGCAACTCTATCGATAGAGATGCAATCCGGATAAGCTTCGGTACATCCAATCTATCACTCAATATTACTACAGTACTACTGTATGTACTCCGTACTAGCACTGTCTCTATGTTACCAGGCATCTAGCCAAATTCGATACGTATCATTGGAAACTACCTACGATCGCACTTCATGTTAGCTCTGAACTTTATTCTGGCTCCAACCATTTCGGCCGTGAGTACAGAGTACATACGTTCGAGCAACAAGGATTCTGATGTTGTCTTGGTCTGCAAGAAGCGTTGGATGCCAAGCGTCTGTGCATCGCTTTTCCAAGTCAGCAAATAATTCAAGCGCTAGGGTTGTCATGAGGAATGGATACTTATACTCATGTGGATTAGAGTCACCGAGTTCTTTGCCAAATGCTGTGGTAAAGTGTCCAACCCGTACTACGTACCGTAGTAGTCCCTGTTTCAGAAAGAGATCATAGGTACGAGAAGCTACATGGTATCATAGTACTGTAGTAGTATTTAGTAGGTAAACCATGCGTATGTATCAACTAGGCTGAGGAGGGTATATCTGCGTACAGTACTCCGTAGAGTAAGAAGGGTTAGCAGAATCCTTTATTATAGAGATGCCTATAGTAGTATTGAGTACAGAGAAACCACACGGCGTAACTTACCTATGGAATGGCTGGCAAGAGCTATTAAACCGAAAACATCTTCAGGGCAGCCTAGCAAAAGATTGCGTAGGCCAATACGGAGTACTACTGTACATACATGTTCTGAGTCTAGACCGAGTGATCGACACTAGAAGGCTGCCCCAATGAGGATCCAAACTCCAGGATGCGACCCAAGCCATTACCGCTCTCCTGCAGGTCGCCAGGATTGTGAATATCTCAATCAGAGAGAGAGACCTGATGCTCAAGCGGCATTTCCCGACGTGTGCTTGACCGACACTTGAAACAGCCACAAGCAATGGGCTGAGATCCTGCATCTCCTACGTTGATGTTGAGTATTGGCTGAGCTAACATGACATGCTGCATGTTTTACGATATAATGGAAGAGTTAACTTAGTTCATCGATCTATAACTATGACTGACTTCAGAGGTGACAAAGCTACGTATCAAATCAATCATCACCCCACCTTCGAAGCGAAGGGAACTACGGTATAAGAAACCCTGCATACTCCGTACTCTCATTAGCTTTGTCTTACAAGTCCCGCATTCATATTGGCCCCTCTACGGAGTAGTTCCTAGACTTTTGTTTTGCGGCAGTACGGAGTATGGAGTAGAGGCATCTCCCTATAAGTGCGGTCAACATTCTTTCAACCCCTCACCGAGTCACACCCATCGAAATAAGTTCTTCACCACATATTGGCTGCAAGTCCTTGCACTAAGAGCTGGCTTACTCTGCACTTGCGCGTCTTCTGAGGACCATCACGATGTGTTTTGGCCCCAACACAACGACCCTGAGCATTCCCCATCCTTTGCCCTAAGCCCCCGATATCGATAATTTCAGCTCGACTTGACTAGGGGCATACCTGACTTTCAAGCTTTGGCGCTTCAAAGCACCTTCCCTCCTGCTTCACTTTAGAAACGCCATTTTCTTGTCATTCTCATCAGTACTAGTCCATCAGCACCATGTTTCCTTTTGACCAAGCATCTCTTCCCCAAATCACCACCCGCAAGGCCTTTATAGGCGTTGATTTCCAGAACGATTTTATAGCTCAAGATGGTGCTCTGCCTGTCCCAGAACCAGAGGGCCTGATAGATCGAACAATCAAGCTAGCCACGGCATTTCGCGATGTTGGCGATGTCATCTGGGTGCAGTCACAGTTCGACGAAACCCGACCGGTCGCCGAGGAGCAAATCATTGCTACCGACAAGGGCCCGAAGACTCGACCTATATCCCGGGGCCGGCCAAAGGTACCGATTGAAGTGATTGAAGACGACGGCCCGCCGGACCCGGAGGCTTTTCTTAGCCACGACGAAGCCGTATGTGTCAAGGCAGACACCACGGGCTGCCGCATAGCTCCGGCCATCGAGGAGGCATGGCAAAAGACAGACACCAAGTTAACAAAATCCAACTACTCAGCTTTTCAGGGAACGCACTTGCTTCGCATTCTACGCGCCAAGATGGCCATGGAGTTATATATTTGTGGTTCTCTCGCCAATATCAGCGTCTATGCAACAGCCCTCGATGCCGCAGGTCACGGCATGACCATCACTATTGTCGATGACTGCTGCGGCTATCGCACCGAGTCTAGAAAGACAGCGGCAATTGCATCTCTGATTGAACTTACCGGATGCGAGATCGCATCTTATGACGAGATCATGGAGGATATACAGCCTAAGCCTAAGCCCAAGCCCAAGTCAAAGCCCAAGGCTCCTAAGGCGCCGCGCAGCAAGTCACCATCATCGTCGTCGTCGACGAAGGGTATGGAACCACCACGAATTACACACTCAGCGATAGATGAGCACGTGCGCCATAAAAGTCTTACACCAGAAATCGTCAAGAACATGACAGGCCTTCGACTAGCATCGGACTCTCCAGGCCCCGCACTGCCTGTGACTCAGCCTCAGACAAAGGCGTCAACGACATCCCCAGCTGAGAGTCATGACTCAGAAGTCAAGCCTCCATCGAAGTCTAAGAAACCTGCTGGCACACCTGCGACAATAGAGACGCTGGACTCTACGGATGCAGCACAGACTCATGATGTGGCCGAGCCTGCCACTATTAAAGAAAGCTCCCCGGACGTGGTTGAAGCCAAAGACAAGCCATCAGCTCTCGAGAACACGGCACAAGATGAGCCATCAACTTTGAAGGATACAGCCAAGGATGAAGAGAAAATAGACAAGTCATCACCCAAAGTAGAGCAAGAAACGGGCAACGAGGAACAAAACAACAGATCACCTCCCCAAAACAAACGAGAAATGGACGACGTCAAAGCTCAGCCAGAAAAAGACGACGGGCATCTTCTACAGAGAGGCCTCTGCGAAGGAGATACCGATATTATTGATAACATTCTCTCAGACACTCTAGTCGATGGTGTTTTCGACAAGCTGCGCGATGAGGTCCAGTGGCAGCGTATGTCGCATCAAGGTGGTGAAGTTCCACGACTTGTCGCCGTTCAAGGCGAAGTCGGCGAAGACGGCAGCATCCCAGTCTACCGTCATCCATCCGACGAGTCTCCTCCACTGCTGCCATTCTCTCCAACCGTTCTAGCCATCAAGGCTGAGACAGAGAAACACCTCGGCCACCCACTGAATCATGTCCTGATCCAGTATTACCGAGACGGGAGCGACTATATCTCCGAACATAGCGACAAGACCCTGGATATCGTTAAAGGCTCCTACATCGCCAATGTCAGCCTCGGTGCCGAGCGAACCATGGTGTTCAGGACAAAGAGACGGGATAAGGACCCTTCTCGAGCAGAACCTGAACCAGCTGAGCTGAAGAGGAAGATCCAACGAGCCAAATTACCGCATAACTCCTTGTGCCGACTGGGCCTGCAGAGCAATATGAAGTGGCTGCACGCAATTCGTCAGGATAAGCGACCAAAGAACCAGAAGTCTGAAGCGGAGCTCGTGCACGATGGCGGCCGAATCTCTCTGACGTTCCGCCAGATCGGGACATTCTTGAACCGCGAAGAGACTCTCATCTGGGGCCAGGGAGCTAAGGCAAAGACCCGCGAGGATGCTCATCCAGTCATTAGTGGCCAGACCCCTGAGGCTATCGAGATGCTCAAGGCATTCGGAACGGAGAACCACGCTACCAAATTTGACTGGGATGCGTACTACGGAAAGGGCTTCGATGTACTGCATATTAGCAACGCACCTCGATTCTTTGCCTGCGAGGATCCTCTGGTCAACATGCGCATCACCCTCATGCTGGCTGAGTTTGGTGTCAATTACGCAAAAGGAAGCATCACAGCAGGCTCTGATTGCAGGTCTTCCTCTGGCGCCAAGAGCCTCGCCGTCAAGTTCGTTGATAAAGACAACTCGATTGTTCAGGGCGACCTCGCCATCATGCTGTACCTCGATGCCCGTTATGGCCTGGGCAAACCTGGTGGCAACCTCCGTGCCCCAGTGGACTTAGCTGCCCAGTTGACCGGCTTCCAGCGCGGTATGCCTCTCTTGGATACTTGGCGGAGTTTACCAAAGGACAGCAGCACCGAAAAGCGCAATCCTCAGTCCTTGAAACTTGAGTTGCAGGTCTGGGACGGCTTGGCAGCCGAGACCAAGAAATCCTTCCTCGCTGGACCAGAGCTGTCACTGCCCGATTTCGCGCTCTGGCCCATTTTGCACACTCTGGTGGAAGAGCTGGGTCTAGAAGCCCTTGCTGGATTGGATAACCTGAAGGCCTATTACGAAAGAGTAGCGGCGAGGCCAAGCGCGATGAAGGTTCTGGATAAGGCGTCAACTTCTATCCCTGATCCACCAGCAGAGCCTGGAGAAGCAGACGGTAGTAAGTAGTTTGGCTATCCTCTTGTGGTCTTGGAGGCGATATTTGGTTTTTGATTTATTGGGTTTCTAACCAAGGAGGCATCGTCTTTTAAAGTAGCTGCTTCAAGTTTAATATCCTATATTTTTGCTCGAACAGAGTCGACTTAGTTACAGATGATTATATGCAAAACTTAGTGCAATACAAGAGGGGGTGACAGTAGAACAAGGTAAAACCGAGGGCTATGTGTTCGTGAGCAAAGGCTTCGCAATGTGTTGGTGCAAACCTTCGCAGTATTTCAGACAGGGCAATAATCCGTGTCCACAGTTTTGCCTGGACACGACTGAGCACAACGTGCTCGGGCTTCGATTCTGAATCACAGATCCTTTAGAATCCACCCCTATCAAACACCGTAAATGTATTATCGCGAGGCATCCCACGGCAGAGGGTATGTGCCTACCCAGTCCTCAACCTCGCTCCTTAACTGCACAATCTCGGGCTCGGTCTCGCCGTTTCCGATATGTTCCAAGAAGATCTTCAACTTTCCGGGGTTCTTCTCACCCTTCTCCTCCGCCGCCTTTCGAGCCTTCTTATCTATCCGGGAGGCGATGGTAACGGCGCGATCCACGACATCCGCAACACGGACAAAGTCATCCTCACTGAAGCCGCGAGTCGTCATGGCTGGAGTACCCATGCGAAGTCCGCCAGGGACCAAGGCAGACCGATCTCCGGGGACAGTGTTCTTGTTGGCAGCGACGCCGACCAGCTCCAATACACGCTCCACTCGACCACCATCGATACCCTGAGGCTTGAGATCCGTCAAGACTAAGTGGTTGTCCGTGCCTCCACTGACGAGCTTGTACCCGAGTCCGCCCTTGCCCTTGGGCTCGCTCAGCCGTTTGGCAAAAGCTTTAGCGTTTTTTAGTACTTGAGATTGATAAGCTTGAAATTCGGAGGTCTTGGTCTGTTTTAGAGCTACGGCGAGGGCGGTAATGGTGTGGTTGTGAGGACCACCCTGGTGACCGGGAAATACAGAGTTGTTAATAGGGCCTTCGAGGTCGTAGAGTATGTCCTCTTTCGTTTTAGGATTTTGTTTTCGAACACCTTTCCTGTAGAAAATCAGAGCACCTCGTGGACCGCGCAAACTCTTATGGCTGGTAGTAGTAACAATGTCGGCAGAAGCGAAAGGTCCAGGCAGAACTTTAGCAGCGACCATGCCAGAAATATGAGCGATATCAGCAAGGAGGTAGGCGTTAACCTTGTCGCATATTTCGCGCATGCGCTGGTAGTCGATAAGTCGGCTGTATGCGCTTGCGCCGGCCACGATGATCTTGGGCCGGTAAAGGTGTGCTAGCTCATCGAGCTTGTCGTAGTCGATATAACCGGTCGATTCGTCTAGTCGGTAAGGTAGTGTTTCAAAGTATTTCGAAATTGCCGATATCTTCTTGGTGGGTGTTTGGTAGCCGTGAGACAGGTGGCCGCCGTGAGGTAGATCGAGGCCCATTAGTCGATCGTGGGTGTTGAGCAAAGCAGAGTAGACGTAGAGATTCGCGGGGGCACCAGAGAGAGCTTCAGAGCCAGCGTTAGCTGTAAACTTCGGAATAAGAGGTGAAATGTGAAAGTAGATGGCGAGAGTTAAAAGATATACGAGGGACTGCTGACCTTGAACGTTAACACCCCATGACTTGGGGTCAAGGCCAAAAGCCTCCAGGGCACGCTGTTGACATAGTCGTTCTGACTGATCAATAAATTCGTTGCCGCCATAATATCGAGCGCCCGGATATCCTTCCGAGTACTTGTCTGTCAAGAGAAGACCATACGTATCAGCTTCAAGTTATCTCCAAGCTCGGCGTCTTTGGGAGCTTACTCTGCATCACACTGCCAAGAGCATCGAGGACGGCCTGGGAAGTGAAGTTCTCGGAGGGAATTAGGTTAATAAAATGCTTCTGGCGCTCTTTCTCCTGGAGTTGAGATTAGTAATAGAACCAGACAACTGTTTTTCAAGCGCCTTCATGCGAACCTTTTCGATAATGTCGAAGACGGCGGGGTCAGCCTTGTTGAGGTGGGCTGAGAGCAGCTGTGAAAGAGCAATAAGCGTTAGAATCCGAAGTCATGATGAGAAAACAAAAGTCAAGTCAATTGAACAAAACAAACCTGCTGCTGATCCTCCAGAGCCAACGAGGATGAGGGACGGATACATGTCTTGCTGACAGCAATAGGCCTTGCGATGCCTCGCAGGACGCGCGAGGTACCTCTCACGCCAGCAAGAGACATGGCGTGGTTTGCGATCGGCGGATGACGAGAGACAGGCCGAAGAAGAGCGCAATTGGGAGAAGTATGAAGTATGAAGTATCTATTCACACGAGAAAAGAGACAGCCGTTCTAAGAAGCAAGCAAGACTGCGAGTGTCTAGCAGCGCGCTCGCTCAGGACGTCATTGACCAAGACGGTGTGGTGATGGAGGATGGATGTGGAGGAGCAAAGGCCGAGACTCAATGATGAACGCAGCGGCGTCAGGTTAGAATGGGGAGGCTCCGCCACTGTAAGAGTGACCTCAAAGAAAAGTACCGAGCCCTGAACGACTGGTTTAAGCCCCTGCCATCAGCATGAGCCAAGCAAGTTTAATGCCTAATGCGCCGAGGATATTATCAAAATATACCGGCTCTAGCGGGGTAGCCCACCAAGGATAACCTCCGATACACACAAGGCAAGTAACTTATTGTTCGGTCCCTGATGGAAAGTGAGGTCGGTGGGATCGTACGCAAGCACGGATCATCGCTCTCTGCGCTCTTACAAAATTCTAACGTTAGAGTGCCAGGGGAGTGTCTTCTTTTTCTCCCCTTTTTCTTATTACTCAAGTTGGGCGTGATTCGGAGGGAGCAAGCATGCTGAGATTCCCTGGCACAATCTCACCACCTAACGTTAGATGTGGCAATCTGAAGGGATCTGATCTACTCCGTAATCTTATGGTTGACCTCTTACCTTGACGTCTTTGATCGGTTGTCTGCTTATCGGGTGACCTCTTTATCTTTTGTAATAATCCTGATACGTTGTTCCATTATGACTTTTGACGAAGCATTGCCTGATCGTGGTGCCTTACAAGTATGCTTTGCTGTTGACCCATGTCCTTAGGTAGCAATAGAAGAACATGCAATACGTACAACACCCTTTGTACGTCAATTGAACTAATGCCATGCTACGGAGTACACTATACGAGCTTGGCAGATTGGACGTTATGTATTCACGCACGAAACTTGAGAAAGAAATTCACGGATAACATGCCAGAATAAAGCCAAACAGCACACATTATTTTCAACACCTGTGATACCGAGGGTGCGTCGAGCTACAGGAATGCTCACGAGAAGGTGGTATTGGGGGAAACATCCAGGCATCCGAGCATCATCGATTCCATTTTTCAATGCTACATGCCAGAACCCCGCCGGTACGACTGTAGAAACCAGAAGGGCGTAAAAAAAGACCCAACCCGTAGACTCCGAATGCAGCCTCCTCTCAAGACCGAAAAGTTGTCGTCCAGGTAATTTATTCCTCAGCAAGGATAGCATTTCGCTTCGCCACCACACGCTCCTGCTTGCGCTCACGGGCAGCCTTGTTCTTCGCACGCTTGGCATCCATCTCCTCCTGGAGAGCCTTCTCGCGAGCCTTCTCAGCCTTGGCACGGTGAATCTGTTCATGTCCTTGTCAGCAGACGTCCCTCGCGGGGGCAGCCGTGGCCAGGTGTCATGGGTAACACGTACGTGCTCAACCAGGGCACGCTTGTGCTTGAAGGTGTTACCCTTGCTGCTGTGGTACAGCTCGTGGTAGAGGTGCTTGTCGATCTTTCCGCTGGCGCGGTACTTGACCAAGAGACGGCGGAGGACTCGGAGGCGTCGCATCCAGAGGACCTGGCTGGGCATACGGGCATCGGCGGTACCCTTGCGCTTACCGTAGCCACGGTGTCGGCCCTCTCGTCGAGCGAGGTTCAGCTCACGGGCGCGCGATCGCGAGTGCTGGGTGGTGGGCTTTCGGATGATGAGGCCATCGGAGATGAGCTTTCGGATGGTCTGGCGAGAGTTGGCATTGGAGATCTCGCTCTGCTCGTTGGGGTCGAGCCAGATCTTGCGCTGACCGCAGCCGATGACCGAAGAGGCCAGGCGCTTCTGGGTTCGCAGATTGACCCTACAGGAAGAGAAGACAATTGATTAGCCACCAGTCCCCTCAGATATCGGTCATGTATTCTTCAGGTTCGGATTCATGGTGGCGACCATCGAAAGCATCTGTATCCAGCACAAATACTGTTTCCAAAGCTCTCTCCGCATCGCCTCCTTGCTGTGCTAATCGATCCGGATAACTTACATCTTGTCTGTCGGTTAGTGGTGATGGCCGGTCCTCGATGGATGTTGGATGAAGACTGAAAGTGAGAGGGGTTTGCGAGGCCAGAATTTCTCGGTCACGCACATTCCTCGTTGGGGTTTGTGGGTTCGAGTGCGCTAGTCCACATCGGTTTCACTAAGCGAGGGCTCTGCTGAGTATTGAGTCACCACCGACCAGCTCACGTGATGGCTCCCTTGCCATAGGGCCATTCGAAGGGTGGGATACTCCGTACATGATCAGCCATTTGTCTTCATTCGCGAATCGAGCTCGGAGTACGGAGTACGGAGTATTGCCTCCGAAGTTCAGACGCCAGTTAATGTTCGATAATACCACGCCAAGGTAATAATTATATTGCATATCTTTCCGCATTCAAACTCGAGGAATATCTTCGTGGGAGACTATTCTGAACGATCAAGAGTTTGTGTTTCTCCCCATGGTAACAACATTACTACGTCTTAGCCCATACAGCAAAAAGGTTGCCGTCTGTGCCTCTATTCATCGATTAATTGATTACTGGAGGTAGTTGTACTCGACGAACACGTCCATGTAATTATTCAAATACCAGCAACTATCTGTGCCATCTCGTCTCATGTAATGTCACAAAAATAGGCCAATGATACAAGCACACACACTACGTTGTCGACGAACCATGCTAAGTATGGGTATGCTGCGTTGACGAAAAACTTTTATTATGGTATATAGCATCAGCTCGTAATGGCATGCTCGCTCGTAAAAGCGGTTACGAAAATGCGTCGCTACCTACATCAACCTTTCCCACACTCCATATTTCCCTCTCATCGTCTACTTCATCATTCGACAGGCCTAGTCCTCCCTGTCCTCCCTCCGCTTCACGTCTCTCGCGAGATTGCGAGCCAAGTCTCATGGCAACACGCTTGAAGTAGTCTCCCATGCTTCTCTTAGTGTTAGCAGGCAGATCTGCTCCAGGGCCCGCCATGAACTTGTCAAAGATGCGACTGTCCTCATCTGCTACATTGAATAGCTCCACGAATGCCGCCTCTGCAGCGAGCTTGACGGGAATGACAGGATCTCGGACGCTCGCAAATATGGGTTGCGCCAACAGGGCAACATGGGGCCGAACCATCTCCATATCGGTACGACTGAGGGTACGTAGAACGACCAACGCAAGTCGTCGCGAGTCTGTGGCGTTGCCTGGTTGCACAACTGATGCGAGCGCCTCGAAAATCCCCTTGGTTGTCTCAAAACTCTTGGGCGAGTCCGAAAGCAGGTACTTGCCTGTGGCCAGGATGCAATTGTCTGCTACAAACACCTATTCACGAGTGTTAGCCGTTTAGGTCTCACCTGAAACCATCTGCAGGGTGACTTACGTTCTTGTTTGCGATGCCCTGGCACAGGAGCTCGGGCAGGTCGTCCACCAAGGCGCTTTGGAGCAGGATCTCTGGTGATTCAACCAAGACAGCGTTCAGAGCGAGCACAGACGAATGTGAGAAATGCGAGGTGACAACCCGGTTCTTCAGCAGACCCACGGCGGCCTCCTCAGGCACGTTCTTGATCAGGGCGCCTAACAGCTTTGCGTTTGTGATAGTCATGGCATCGTCCCTCTCATCCGTATCCATATCGATGAGCGATAGGACACCCGCCCGCGACGCTTCGCCCATGTTGGCACCCGCCTTGCTGATAACTTCGTATAGGGCCTTGAGCATAGCAGTTTTGACACCAGAATCGGCGGTCTTTGATCCAGCAACTAGTTCGGCAACCAAAGGATCGATGCGGGGCGTGTACTTGATCAAGGTGCCGAGCGCTTTGGCAGCTCTTGTTCTCAGTACTTCACTGGATGTATCGGCAAGAGACTTGGCAAAGGTACGCTGAAGCTGGGGCAAGAAAGGCTTCAATGCTGTTGGCATCTTATCGAGAAGGTTGTTGAGAGTAAGGAGAATTGCAGATTTGACTTCGGTTGCGCGTTCTGATACCACTCGGATCAGAGGACCGGTGATCTGGGTAACGAACGGCTTCAGCGATGCCTCACTGGTTCTGTCGACAATATCAGAAATACCAAGAGCGGCCTGGACTCGCTGATCCGCAGTGCCGTTCATCAAGCCCTGCAGGAAGATTGGCAGAATGGCGTTGATACCTTTGGGGAGCTCAAAGCCACGTAGGTTCGCACCTGCGACACCAACACGCTGGAGAGTCTGTCGGGTGGAAATAACAAGCGACTCCATCTCCTCCTTACGTAGCTTCTTGGTGAACTCGCTGAGAGCTGCCCAGCCAGCCTTGATAACATCCGCATCGCTATCATCAAACGAGTTGAGAAGTGACCGGATGATGTCCTGGTTGTACCGGGAATAATCCACAGTGGCAGCAGAGAAGAAACTGCGCAGGTGGCGGGCAGTAGCCGCTCTTCGGCGGTGGTCATCATGTTTGACAAGCTGCAGGAGGACGTTCATGACGGTGTTGAGGCCGTCATACTCATCAATAGACTGGATGACGGTGTCGAAAGAAATCGTCAACTCTTCGCGAAGACTGTCCTCCTTGCAGTTGATCTCATTGTCTAAGAGGGAGTTGATGATGTTTGGCAGGCGCCTGTTCATTGCAGGACCAGCAACCTTAGAAAGAGAGGCCAGTGCTTTTGCGTCGAAGGCTGAGATGGGAGGCGTTGTAAGAGTGGGGATGAGATTAGGCAAGATGATGTTTGATCTTGTCGTCTCTGTGAGCAACGTGAGGAGAGCTGATAGAGCGTTGTCTGCTTCGTCTTCGGACCGTAGCAGGTTAAGAAGGAACGGAAGCACTTGGTCGACTGCTCGCTTGCCAAATATTTGTTGAAGAGAGTCAAATGCCTCGGCAGCGGCCTCCCGGACATCCTCATCTGAGTCTGTAAGAGCTGTGCGAACAACAGATATAAGTGTCTTCTCGTGATCTTCCAGCGCTTCAGGCGAGGCAGAAGAGATCAGCTCCCTGAGAGCAAGACATATACCTTGCCTGGCATCGACATCGGTTGAAGTCTGAAGGCCTTCTTCCAAGGTAGGGAGTAGAGAGGCGAGCACACCGTCTCCTGCTTTCCGGATCAGCTCTCCCAAAGCATTGCTGGCAATGACCTTGTGCTCCATGTTTGAGCTTCCCAAGCGCTTGATGAGAAGTTGTGTGAGGGTTGGCACAAGCTCCTTGAGAGTTCTGGGGCTGTGCACAAGAACCTTCCATACCATCATAGCGGCTGAGCGGACGGCGCCAGCAGTATCACAACGGCATACGTATAGAGCCGAGAGGATTTTGTTACGCTTGTCCTCCCCAAGACTTTCCTTGAGCGAAGCGCCCGCTTCCCTCACGACTTCTTCATCCTCCTCACCAGGCTCTGTGCCAGCCTTGATACCTGTGAGGTTGAATAATAGATCTCCTACCAGCTCAACCGAACTAAGTCGGATTCTGTAGCTGTCATCTGCGAGACCGCGCTCGAGTTCTGGAAGCAAAAGATCGACGGCTCGAACCGCAAAGTTCTTGACAAGTAAGCGACCCGCGCGAAGAGCAGTCTCACGAATGGACTCAACATCATCAGCCAGACCCGCAAGGATAGGCGGAATGATACGACCAAGGTAATTGGCGAAACTGTTACCAAAGCAGACCGGAAGGAAGATGAAGAGGGACATGAAACCTTCGCGAACGGCAGGCTTCGAGGATTCGACGTTTTGAAGAATAGTTGGCATTGTCTCCTCGAGCCTTGTCGTTCCCAGTCCTGCGAGCACCTCGCTGAGAGCCTGTGCAGATCCCAGTCGGTCACCTGCTCCAGTATCCGACTTGAGAGTTTGCATTAAGCCTGGGATAAGATCGGGAAGAGTATCTTCCCCAAGCTTCTCGACCAGAGAGCCGAGCGCCCTGGACGCCGTGGCTCGGGTAGTAGGAACCGGATCGACGACAGCAAGCTTGAGGCCGGCAACAAGCACAGGCAGATGCATGATAACATCTTTCTTTTCGGTCAAATGAGCAAGACTGCCAATAACCTGAGCTGCCTTGCGCTTGGTGTTGGAACGATCGTCCAGACCACGCTGCAGAATGCGGGTGACTAGCGCAAGGGATGGTGCGTCGAGGTAGTGGACGAACTGGACCTTGATGAGGGAATCCAAAGCCTCATCAGTGTACTTGGTTGGGTCACTGAGTGCCTTGAGGATGATATCAACCAGGCCCTTGATTTCAGGGTTGGTGATGACTTCGCCGAACCTCTTCAAGCTTCGGTTTGCTGCAGCTCTGACTTCCTTGTGACTGTCGTTTAGCACGCCAGTAAGCGGAGGAATAATGTCAGGCAGACTGTTGGCGAGCTGCTGAGGATCAAGGTATGCCATGGCACCAAGAAGATCACAGGCGCCCTTCTTACTCCTCCACTGTTGTTCCTCAAGTCCGTTGAGAAGCGTTGGCAAGATTTTCTTGACACCATAAGAGCTTAGCTTTCCGAAACATGCCTTTGCTGCTGCAAGACAAGCATCTCGGACATTGGCGTTGCTATCGCCAAAGCCTGTCAATAGCTGAGGCACGACTTGAATTACATATGGCTCAAAAAGACGTCCAAGCATGGTTGACAGGAGCTCGTATGCTAGCAATGCAGCCTCACGCTGATTAGCTTCCTTCTTGTTCTCCATCGCATCGGTAAGAGTCGAAAGAAGGCGATATTCCCGAAGTGCCGATATCCCTTTACCCATCACAAGGCCGGCTAAACCATATGCAGAGCCTCGCTGGACGGCGTACTTCTTAGATGTGAGAAGTTGGTCTATGATTTGTTCAAAGTACCTGGGTGTCTGCTCTGGGCAAGCCCGGATAAGCGGAGGAAGGCACTCGGCGATGGCATACTGCACTGTCTCGGAGGGTGTGCTTAAGGTTGCCACGAGTCGGTCAACAACAGTCGGGATCTTAGGATCGCCAGGGTTCAGATGGCGCGCCAATGCACCATACATGATAATGACGGCCTCATTGACACGATCGGCAGCATCGCTGCTCTTGTCCGGCTGCTCCAGAGTCTGTTCAAACTTTGCCATAAGATGATCGAGAATGCCTTTTCCATGGACCTCGATAGCCCGGATCGAGGCATCCAGCATTTCACTTCGAACGGCACCGTTCTTATCTCCAAGAGGACCGGCATCAATTAGAAAGTCAAAGAAAGCATCGAGCTGGCTAGCCTTAATAATTGGTGCGAGTTCCTTGAAAGCCGTGGCGATACCATGCCTTGCCTCCCAAGGATCAGAAAGATCCATCTTTTTGGGCATTCCGTATTCATCAAGCTGTTGAACTCGGGGTTTCACAAGCTCAGCGTAAGTGGCCTTCAAATGCTCGAGCACAGGGTCCAGAGACTCCTCGTGCAAGCCAGCGGCTTCAGACAGAGAGCGGGCAGCGGCACGGCGCAGTTGGGCGTCTTTGCTTTCGACGAAAGGCAATACCCTCAATGGTAATTCAGCTGTAACCTCAAAACCACTCTCTTGCCAAATCTCCTGACCAAGATCCTGATTTTCCTCTTCGTCATCGTGTGAGGCAAGCCAAATCTCATCAGAGTTGCCAAGCTCACTCATGTCAACGTCGGCACTGATGGATTGCAAGACAGAGGATCGGACTTCAGTATGAGACACCAAAGCTCCCTTTGCCAGGACAACCATCTCTTCGCGGTTCATGTTGGGAGCAATGCAGCGACACATGTCAGCAAAGCAATCCTTGATGAGCTTATAGTGCTGAGTGTAGCTCTGCATGGAGCTGATCAGAACGGCTAGAAGCTCAGCTCGGGGAACGGCCTGATCAGAGCATATGTCTGTGTGGAACGACAGAAATTCAACAGCCAGAACAAGCTGAGCATCGCCATCATCAGCTGTGCTGCCAATGCCCCCTTTCCGGAGAATACCCAGTATAAGGGGCAGCGCGTAGATTAGCGACACCGAATCAAACGGTCGCTGTTCACCCGCAAATCGCAAACGATACAGCACTCTTGTGATCAAGTCCTCGAGGGCCTCCTCCTGGTAGTTTTCCGCTAGTGATATGCCGCGAAGTCTCAGTGCTGCTACTCCGACGAAAGGTCTCATCGAGCCCAACCGTTCAGTGACTTTCTCGGAGCAAATAATGTATGCCAGAGGTGCCGCATCACCAGTTATCATATTGGCACCTGCATCCATAATACCCATGAGTAACGAGACTGCAGTTCCTAACCATTGCGTAGCATCTGTTGGCGGACCAGTGGCTAGGCTCCTGATAATACCGATGCCTCGCAGGAGTCGAGCCTCTACTTCGCGAAGTGACTGCCTGATCTGGCTTTCCTTTTTCAGCTGAGCGCTGACCTTTGCATTCTCTTCGGCGGTAAGCTTTCGCTGTTGACCTTTCTTCTTGTCGATCTGACTCCTAAGCTCTTGCTCCCATTTGAGAATATCGTAATCCTTCTCGTTCTTATCCACGACTTGCTGGGACTTCTTGGCAAGCACATCGACAAAGCAAGTGCCCTCAGGAGTTCGGAAGATGGCCGCTTCAACAGGGCCGACATCCTGGAGCTGGTCAACAGCAAGATCCCGGCTGACAAATTCTAGTAATCGTGGGATGGTGGTATCAGGAGCAACGAAAGCTAAATCAGCAGCTGCGTTATAGGCGGCCTTTTTTATCAAGTCAGACTGTAAGTTGTAGTTAGTAATTCGCTACTCAGAAGGCGAAGATGGTAGAACCGAACCTTTTGGTTGAAAGACGTCTGCTTTTCTATCTCTTTGAGGAGATCGGCCTGGTACTTTCGGACAAGGTCACCAGGGTCTACTTCCATACGAAGACATAAGTCTATCCAGTTGGCCCTAGGAATTAACTCTGGACGCGCCAACACCAAGAGGTTGGTCGCTTGCAGCTCGAGTTGGTCCTTAGATATGTCTTTGCCTGATTTTTCCACGTCCTTGGGCGCCAAGCAGATGGCCCTTACAACAGGAATTAAGCTGTGAGTCTCTGACGATTGATCCTTATCGCGAGATCTAGAATGCTCTAGGTGATCCCAGAGGCCGTTGATAATAATTTCAGATACTAGCTTTGGACTGCATGTGTAGAGCTCAGTGAGGGATTTGGTTGCCTCTTGTTGGACTGCTGAAGGAACACCGGGGGCAGTAACAAGATGGATTTTGGCCTCAGCCCAAGCGAGCGCAACTTGGTCATCTGTTGCCTGTTCAAGGCTCTGGAAGACCGAACTCAAAGCTCGTGCAAACCATCTTAGATCCTCCTCCGCTGTGACCTTGGAGTAGATTCGGTGGTTCAGGAGAAATGAGGGCTTGGGATCCAGAGACAAGGATTGTTTGGCCACATGTGCTTTAGTTAAGGCATTATCAACGGGTGAACCAGGAAACAAACGCCGGACTTGAGGAGCGATAGCTGTCAGAATGTAGGCACCGACGATGAGGCTATTCTGGGCAGCTGCGGCAGCATTTGCTGTAACCTCGGTAAAGGTCGTGATGATCTTTGGTATCACAGCCTCAACAAAACCAGACATTGCCGGAGATGGGGACTGTGCTTCAGTAAGAGTCTGCAAAACATGGCCAACACGAAGCAACCAGTATTTCCGGGAAGGGGCCTTTTTATCTGCAAGTCCTTTGGTGATTGGGTCGAGGACAGTTTTTGGTATCTCTCCCTCTTTGCTCAAAATGAAGATTATGGCTTTCGCCAGCGCCGAGGTCTCTGCCGCCAAAGCATTCTCGTTGCCCTCTTTACCGGCGACGGCAGATAAAGCGTTGGCGACTTTATCGGCACTTGAACTGGTCAGAGGTGCAGCTTCAAGCATCTGCGCATGCAGAATTCGATGGTCCGGAGACGCGATTTTACCTGACTTGAGTGGAGTAGCGATCTCGTCGACAACCTTATCCATAGCATAGCTATCATTACAATGGCTGACCAGGGCGCAGAAAGCTTCCAAAGCCCCAGCACGGATAGCTGCGTTGGAGGACTTAACATTGGATAAGAGAGGCTTTAGAAGCTTCTGTTCAAGCACCGTGGACAGGTCGAAGCTGCCTGGCAAAGAGCGAACGAGCGGCGTAAGAACGCCGCCGAGAATAACCTCGGGCGCACGCAAGAGACCTTTTTCAAGAGTCGGGACTAGTTCCTTGGAAATCTCGTCAAGCGTAGCAAACGACACAAAGAAGTCTGCTAGCCCCAGAACTAAGTACTCCGGGATAGCAGTACGAGAGCCAGTAAGCTCCCTGTTGAAGAACTCATAGTACTTTGGCTTGAGAGAATCGAGCACAGGCCGAAGGTGTTCTTTCCGGGCAGAAACACCCGCAATGACGCCCAGCAAGATGGCATTCCTTGAGGTGTGTTGAGGCCCCTTGGCAGCAAGAATATTGACAGCGCTTGACAAACGTTTCTGACCAGAGTCAGGAAATGAAAATAGTTTCCTCAAGCCTCTTCTTGTAACGACAATGGCAGAGCGGGAGACCGACTTCCTGGAGACAAGCTGGTGGCACTTCTCCAAGGCATCAGCGTCAGTCAGAATGATGTCCGAGGCGAATTCTTCCCAGAGCGCAGTTTCGGAAAGATGTTGCATTAACAGACTGCACCATTCGACCAGGACGAATGCATTGGTGGGAGCAATGCCGTGTTTCTGGCTTTCCTTGCGCAGGGCGGCAATGAGCGGAGATATGGTTTCAGAGTCGACGCCAGCCGATATCAAAGCAACCAAACATCGTTGAACAGAAAGACGGGACTCTCTATCGGCGTAGAAGGCGTATGTACCAAAGAGGAGCTGGAGGAGACGTAGAATCGACGACGTATCGAGAGCTGCAAGAGGGTTAGTGGGCTGCTGGTGGGAGTTTGGAGGGTGATTCGTCTAGGGCGTGCGCACATTTCTGAGTGAGCTTATCCTCAACAGCGCGTAACTGAGCTATCCGGACAGAGGTCGAAGACGAGGCCAGGGCGTCTTTGACGGCGGCAATGTCGAGGCTGGCCGAGACGCCAGAGTCGGAGGAGTCGACTTTAGACATTCTAGGGAATGGAGACGGAAGTGGGCGTCTGCACTGATGAACTCATCTGGGGCTACCAGAGCTCGCAAACGCCAAACGTGAGGCGCAGATCCTCGTTGGAGGGGAAGGGAACCGTGGTGAGTGGTGATGGTATTCTTGGTGGTGTATTTTCGTTTTTTCGGGCACCAAAATCGTCGGGGTGAGGATGGAAGTATCGAGATGGACTAACCCCACGTCGGACCAACATGTGTCCAGCGTTGCCCGAATTATCTGACCTTTTAACGTTAGCAGCAGCTAACGTTACCTTACCTAACGTGTCCAGGCTCCGTAGCCTACTGGGGGCAGAACACCTTCAGCTCGTATCCGTAGTCTTAGGTACCTAACCACCTTAGTTAGTGGGGTTAAGAGCCCTGAAAGGTTGGAGGGGTCTGAGCCGCTGCAAACCCCATATGACGCAGAGCAACAATAGATCAGACTGACTCGACATCGTCCAGCTCAAAATTATTGTTGACGGGATGCGGTGGGAAAAACGTTCAACCCGCATGTGCCTCGCAGATCGAGTATTCTCAGATCTATCCCACTACAGGGTCACAAAGGTAACAATGACATGCTATTCACCCTCTTAAATGCTATTCCTCTTCCAGAGATCCACAGATCAAAGCCCTTGCGTCACAGCCTCCCCACCCGTCGTTAGTTACTCTTGCACTCTCCTTTGGGCTGATTCGATATAGGCTAGATCTTTGAACCTCCAACCTGCGAAGCAACTACCGATCTAAGATAGGACGTAGATATTCACGTCCTTTGGCGAGGCCTACCTATTGTGGCGTCATCTTCAAGCTCTCTTTCATCCATACTGCGCTTTTCACCTCAAATCCTACGCGCGGTCCATCATGGCTGGCGCAAAAAAGAAGAAGAAGCCCGCCGCTAACCCTGCCCGCGGATTTGCGACCACTTCGGTAGCATCCAAGCCCAGGCCTGAGGTTCCTGAGCCTGAATTGAAGCCTGCCGCGAATTCTACAGTCAAGGGCCCAGATGCCCCTCCAACTACGCAGAATGCCCCTCCGGAGTCTGCGATGCCTGGCAACACGACTGCAGAGGCCAAACCGTTGAGTCCCGAGGAGTTTGAGAGGCAATTGGAGGAATCTGAGCTACAGCTTCTCGTCGAAAAACATGCGATCAAACCGAAAAAAGACGCTCAACGTCAGCGGACCCGTCTTGACACCGACCGTCGCCTTCTCCGAAGCCAAGCCGACTCTGTGAACAGTTTCAAGTGGCTACCGCAAGACTTGATGGACCACATACTCGATTTAGTTCAGGCTGAAAATCGGTTCGCTGCCTCGAGTCTGACTTCATCCGAGGGCGTTAGTGCAGGCAAGATGCCTCCAGAGGAAGATATGATCACACGCCTTTGGACATTACAGCAGATATTAGCCGCCGTCGAATTTCCCAGCGAGCGCATTGGAGCTGTAACACATTACATCCTGGATATTGCGCCAAATGTATCGTCCACGGGCAGAGACTCGATCTGGGGACTCGAAGAAGCTCTAGACTGGTTGGCTCGGGAATGCCCCCTTGATGAGCTGCCGCCTTACGAGCCAAAGTCGAAGCCAGTGCTCAGGAGCACAACTGGTTCGTCTCTTGATTCCTGAAGCCCATTTCCAACCTGACCGTTATCAATTTTCAGATACTCCTCAAGACAGTCCAGTGCCAACTCGCTCAAGCACTCCTCGTCATTTTGACTCACAGAATGGCCGCAAGAGGAAGCCTATTGGATCCAAGGGCAAAACAGCCAAGGGCCCTTCGTTGGCTAAGAAGATTATTGTCACTTGTGATAGTGATATTGAGCCTGACGAGCTTGTCCCCAAGTACCTGGAGACGAAGGCTAAGCTTCTAGAGATAGAGCGTGGGCACAACCGGCTGGACAAGTCTCAGGTGGCGGACACCGATGAAGAGCTTGCCGTTGCTAAACTCGAGGCCAAGATCAGAAAGATCGAGTCCGACGTGCTGTTTGACAAGTACGAAGCTGAATTGCTGTGGAAAGCTCAGAGAATCGACTTGGAGAAGGAGTTTGCTGCAGCAAAGAGGGAGGCTCAACCTCAGACCGAAGCAGAAGTAGATTCGACACCCGAGGAAACTGGACCGGAAGAAACAGATGAAGACGAAATTGCCAACGAGGCTGAACGGATTGCCGCTGAGATCTTGGCCGAGGCAGACGAAGATGAGAGTGACATCGGTGGATTATTTGCATCTTTGCCCCAAAATGAAGTTGACGAAAGCACTGGAGAGAGTCGAACCGTCATCAACTCAGCTAATGGGGCCAAAACTGTTATTCGCGACTTTGGAAAATGGACGGGAGTCAGTCCTAGGCGAGCCTTGGAGGAAGCATGCCGTTCAAGGTCAGTTTTTGGATATCCTTCAACAATGTTGAGCGTCCCTCTTTTGCTAACTAGAAAATACAGGGACGCCTTGGCAAAGGTCTCATACATCGTCGTATCCGAAAGTTCCTATGCGAATCGCCACTCGTTGGATATCTTCTGGACGAAGCCACAAGAGCCACCGCCCGCAGCGACCTCATCCGACATTGAGATCATTGCCGACCCCTACCATTTTACTTTTACCATGACTGGTGTAGCAACCCCGGATACTAAGCAATCTGAGGCATACGTATCTACGGCAGCACTTTTCTACACATTTAGCGGCAACCCCAAAGAGGAGAAGGTCGTGATCCGACTTCCACACGTTTGGAAGGATGTTTGGTCTGAGTTTGCTGAAGCAAGAAAAGCCCAGGTCGACGAACAAGACAGAAATGTGCTGAGAAGCTTGAGGGCACTTGTGCGCGAAAGACACGACCAAGAGCTTGAAGACGGTGTTATAATCCAAGGAGCATTTAGGGGTAGAGGCGCCAAAGCTCTGAACGACTCGGCTGATGATGGTGGCCAAGACCGTCCCAGGCACAAAACCATTAATGGAGAGGTTTACCAGAGGATTTGGGCAGAAAAGTCCAGCACACGCAAATTCCAAACGATGTTGGTGAGTCTTGTAATGAATCCTCAGACTCTAACAGAAGTTGACAAAGCCTCAGCATGCCCGAATGCAACTCCCCATGTGGAGCTTCAGGCAGCAGGTCTTGAATGCCGTTGATGACAACCAGGTGGTGATTGTTTGTGGTGAGACTGGATGGTATAGTATTTCCGTTCCTTGGTATCTGGGGTACATGAACTTACTCGCACACAGTGGAAAGAGTACTCAGGTTCCATCGTTCTTGTTGGAGCACCAGCTCTCACAAGGAAAAGCTTGCAAAATCTATTGTACAGAGCCACGACGTATCTCTGCGATCTCACTGGCTCGCCGTGTGAGCGAGGAGCTTGGTGAGAACAGGAACGACCTTGGAACCAACAGGTCTCTTGTTGGCTACTCAATTCGATTGGAGGCCAACACCTCCCGAGAGACGAGGCTCGTGTTTGCGACCACCGGTATTGTGATGCGCATGCTTGAAGGCTCAAATGATCTGCAGGAAGTGACGCACTTGGTTCTGGATGAGGTTCATGAGCGATCGATCGACAGTGACTTTCTCCTGATCGTCTTGAAGAAGCTCCTTGTCAGACGCAAGGACCTCAAAGTCATTCTCATGTCAGCCACGGTTGATGCCGACCGCTTCTCGGCGTACCTCGGCGGAGCACCGGTTCTCAACGTCCCTGGACGAACGTTCCCGGTACAAGTCCGCTACCTTGAGGACGCCATTGACCTCACTGGATATATGCCTGTTGATTCCCAACCCGACAAAATGATTGATCTCGACGATGATGTGGCGGAGAGTGAAGCAGAGAATCCCAAGAGCGAGATTTCCAAAAGTTTGGCAGGATATTCGTCCAGGACTCGGTCCACACTGGCTCAAATCGACGAGTACCGTATCGACTTCGACCTCATTGTCCAATTGATAGCCCACATCGCCATTGACGACAGCTTAAGCAACTACAGCAAAGCCATATTAGTATTCTTGCCGGGTATTGCCGAGATCCGCACACTGAACGACATGCTTCTAGGAGACCCTAGGTTCGCCAAAGAATGGCTCGTTTATCCTTTACACTCTACCATCGCCACAGATGATCAAGAATCGGCCTTCCTCGTCCCGCCCCATGGTATACGCAAGATTGTTCTGGCTACCAATATTGCCGAAACTGGTATCACCATCCCCGATGTGACCTGTGTGATAGATACAGGCAAGCATCGCGAGATGCGATTTGACGAGAGGCGGCAACTGTCACGCCTTATTGATACCTTCATCTCACGGGCAAATGCAAAACAGAGGCGAGGACGAGCCGGCCGAGTGCAAGAAGGACTCTGCTTCCATATGTTCACCAAGCATCGCCACGATAACTTGATGAGCGACCAGCAGACACCCGAGATGCTGCGGCTCTCGTTACAAGACCTAGCGATCCGAGTCAAGATCTGTAAGATTGGTGGAATTGAGGAGACCTTGGGTGGTGCACTAGACCCTCCGTCTGCTAAGAATATGCGTCGTGCCATTGATGCTCTTGTCGACGTTCGTGCTCTGACACAGGCCGAGGAACTTACACCGCTTGGACACCAACTGGCGAGGCTACCTCTGGACGTTTTCTTGGGAAAGCTTATTTTGCTGGGCGTCATCTTCAAATGCTTGGATATGGCGATCACCGTCGCTGCAATTCTGTCCTCCAAATCCCCCTTTTCTGCGCCGTTTGGCCAGCGAGCCCAAGCAGACAATGCTCGCATGCTCTTCCGACGAGGTGATTCGGATTTACTTACCATATACAACGCCTATCTAGCTTGGAAGCGAGTGTGCCAGTCCACGGGTGGCGGCGGTAAAGAGTTTCAGTTCTGTCGTAAGAACTTTTTGAGCCAGCAGACTCTGGCTAACATAGAAGACCTCAAGGGCCAGCTTCTCACATCTCTGGCTGATTCTGGATTTCTACCTCTCACCGAGGAGGAGCGGCGGGCACTGTCTCGGGCGAGATTCTCCGGTGGGCGAGGACGCAAGCAGCAGCAATTCTTCGATATACCTCGAAGAGTCAACGTCAACAGTGACAATGACCTTGTTTCAGCTTCTGTTATAGCCTGGAGCTTCTACCCCAAGATCCTCGTGAGGGATGTGCCCGGCTCCAAGGGGCTGAGGAACATTGGTACCAACCAATCCATCAGCCTTCACCCATCGTCGGTCAACCGAGGCCGTCTAGATCTGAAATGGTTGTCTTACTACCACATTATGCAATCGAAAACGTGAGTGTTTTCCGATAGACCGCGTGTTGGGGCAGTGAACTGACTAGATCCCAGAGTGTATCACGCCCACGAGGCTACCGCTGTTGAAGCATTCCCAATCGCCCTCTTGTGCGGCGATGTACGATGCGATGTAAGACTCCCTTTCATACTACCTACATCGTTGTAATTTCATACTAACAAACTACATCAGATGTACTCTGGAGTAATTGTTCTCGACGGAAACCGTGGTCGTTTCGTTGTACCAGATTGGAAGACAATGCTCGTCATCAAGGTTCTCCGAACGAGGCTCCGCGAACTCCTCACCAGGTCCTTCAAACAACCGGGCAAACTTCCTACCGCTCAGCATGAGAAGTGGCTCGACGTTTGGCAAAGGATCTTTTCACAGGATTTTGGGCAGGATAGATCCACGGCCAGCATGGCCATCAAGGCGTGAGAGTAGATACATCGGCAAGGTATTTTAGCAAGTTTTTCCCTTGCAGACTTGTTCCTGCAGCGGAGTAAAAGCTAGTGGAACATGATGGATTTCATGAAGGAAAAGCGACCAAGATAGAGGCATACATGTAACTTTTCGATACAAATACTACGACTAGAAATGGGAGCTGGGGTTGAGACGGTTTTCATGTCTCTCAGTCTGTGGATTCATAGCACCTTTATATTAATCGAGGCAACGCGCAATAACTTGATTAGCTGCCTCTTCTAAGCCCACAGAAGCGCAAAAGAACTTTCATTCAGCGACTGTACAATGTACAGGCTTCAACCACCCTCTTCGACCCTAAACCTCCTGGTATCATCTCGTACTTCAATACATTAAGCTACATGACGTTACGTCCAAACAGCATATGATGGCTGCTCACAACTCGGCTTTGTCGTCTTCCGTAGTGGCCTCCTTTGGATCCTCGTTCTTTTCTTTCTTTGTGTCTCACTCACTGCTCCCTAGAAACATGGCCTTAAACTCGGCATTGCTCTTTTTGGTCGTCGTCCCAGATTCGGCCGTCGGCCCTGTGCCGTTTTGAAGGGGTTTAGGAGCAGAAGGCTTGAAGCCTAGTCCACGGCGAGGCCCGGGTTTGCCCACCACGGGGCGCCGGATAGTCGTAGGCGGGGGCATAAAACCCTTAGATACGGCGTCTTTAGGTTTCTGGTCCTTACTTCCATAGACAATACGGTCCTGAACATGCTCCGCTTTGGCGTGTCGTAGCTCGTCCAAGGTGCCAGTACGTAGCTTGCGGCCTTCAAATTCCATACTATTGAGTTGGAGGCTAGCCTTGCCGGCGGTGGCAGGATCGGCAAATTCGATCTTTGCACCACCATTACCAGGAAGAACAACCATCTTGACGATAGAGCCTATCGGCTCGACAAGCGCACGAATACGGGCATCGTTCACGGTGTCAGGAAGGCCTATTAAAGCAATCGTACGGGCCGCAATGTCGGCTCCGGTCGGTTTGGCCTGTACTTCGTTTGATGTGTCCTGCATGGCTTCGTCTCCCTCGGCATCACGGCTTGAAGGGGCTGGCGAGCCCATTGCGTTCTCGGGAACGATGGTCTTGGCAGCTGGCTTGACCTTTGACTCTTTAGCAAGAGAAACTTCGAGAATCTGACTCCGGAATTTGGTATTGTTCATTTCGGCCACGGCTTTCTCTGCCTCCTCCTTGGTTGCAAAGTCAATAAAGGCGAACCCCTTCTTCTTGCCATCCACATTGCATGGATATTTGACTCTCTTAACGCTGCCATACTTTGAAAAGACTTCTTTAAGGTCGTTGTCGGTCACTGATCGGTCAATCTTGGCAATGTGGATTTCCCGACCTTCTGCAATGGCACCTTCGCGAGCCTTCTTCTGATTGGGGTCAGAGTAATTAGAGAGCAGCTTGTAATGTCCTTCGAGTACTAAGCCCTGCTTTTGGACCGCTTTGGCAGAGGCCTCGCGATCACGGAACGAGATGTAGCAGAATCGACGATGGGAATTAACCTTGAGACTTGGCATCCGAACACTGAGGATTTCTCCACAGTCTTTGAAGACATTACGAATGTACTTCTCATCAGCAACAGGTGGAAAGTTGGCGACGAAGACAGTCAGGTCGTGACCTGACTTAACAGCGAGCTGTGACTGGCCAAAGTATTTGCCGTCTCGGAGCAGCGCAGATTGAGCATCCTCGGGTGAGGCAAACTCGATTAGTGCTGTCGATGAGTCTGACTTTTCGTCGCGCACTAGTGCGGTGATATTGTTGATGTGTCCGTAATCTTTAAAGTATTGCCGGAGCTTAGTTATACTAACATCTCCGGGAAGGTTGGTGACAATGACAGTCGCATTCTCACGGTCTCTCTTGGGCGGCTGAGACTGCTGCGTTGGGGGAGTCCCCTCAGGTTCTGTTCCCCTGGTATCGCCTTTTTGTCGCTTGGTGGCGCTCTCGGGCTCCTCTGCTGCATCAGCGTTTGTCTCCCTCTTGCGCTTGGAGCCACCCGGCGACTTGGCTTCCAGACCCGGCTCTTGAGACTCAGCAGCGCCGTAGTAAGCAACATAGGCAGCTGCTTTTTCTTGCTCCTCGCGCTCTCGGCGCTTCTTTACCTCCTTTCCGGTTTTATGCACCCGATCGGCGGCTTTCCGCAAAGGAAGCGGTTGCTCATAATCGTTGCAATGCTGTATGTAAACCTCCATGACCTTTTCAGGCCAATCAATAGTTCTGCGGGCAACTGCGCGCGTGAGAACAGCTGTTGCTATAGTAGGTATCCGGAAGCTCGCGCCGGTGGATGAAGGAGTTGGACTCCGGTTGTCATGAGCACCAGAGGAGAAGATGAGCATCTCCCACAGGTAGTACCTGAACCAGAAGTCATGATTGTCCGCATGAATCTGACGGGCTGCTAGCTTATTCCACTGGGCCCTGGCCTCATCCACCGCACCCTTCTTTTCAGTGAGATACTGAATATATATACGCTCGAGCCGGAACTTAGGATCGCCCTGGAAATCCTTGCCGTACAGGCGCTGACCAACAACCGATACGTCCTCAAGAGCGGCGCCGAGGCCAACGTCGGCGACATCAACGGCTTCATCGGTAGCAGTAGCATCCATAGCAGTGCGTTTCAGAAACCCACACCAAGCGACGTACATTTCTATCATGCCTTCCATACCATCCTTGACAAGCTGATCCTCGCTCGTAGCGGCGTGCTTGATGGACTCAACCTCGCTAAAGGGCAACTTGGCCTCCTCAGCGCAAAGGACATAGCGATTCCAGAGAAGACCCGACCACGGACAATGCTGAACTGCTCTGCGAAGAACATCGAGGAGGTTTCCAGGGGCTTGAAGATCCGTATTGGATGACGAGAGAAAGACGATGTACTCGTGCCAAGTATTCTGGTCTGTAGCGAGGACGCTTGTGAGAGCTCGAGCGTAGAGACCACGGCACAGGTTGATACCAATTTCAGGGTGGTCGTTGCTGCGTTTGCTTTGGATCATTTCCCATTCGAGGTATTCGGTCAAGGCATCCTTTTGAGCATCCACATCGCCAGCATCCTCTGCCTTCTTTACTTTGATTTCGAAAGGATCGCGGGTGGCAATCAAGCGTTTTGTCTCTTGGGCATTGCTGGTGACGTCCTTCATCAAGTCTTCCCAAGCCGCACGGTTGTACTCGGACAAGAAAGTAGAAAAGTTCTGAGAGGTGTCGTCCCAAGTGGAATGCGGGGTGAGAAGACGGTCGCGATACAGGTGCGTGATGCGCTTAATACCTTCGGGGGTCCGGGTATTGGCCAGAAGCTCCATCTCGAGGGATATCCAACGATCCCAGAGTAGGTGGCTGTCGCCTAGACGGTATCGAATGGCCTCGTAGCCCTGCTGCCACAGATCGAGAGCTGCGCCGAAAGAGAAGAGCTCACGACCGAGCATGCGCTCCTCATCAGACCAGTCGTCTCCGGACGGGGCCTGGGTGGCTTCCCATAAAGACCAGAAATAGTTGCAGTAGGCAAGCCAGATGCGCAGGCTGCCGGGCTCAGCGCTGGCGGCGCGCTTGTAATGCTCGACAACATTAACTCGCTGCTCGAGGTCGGAGGCATTTCGGACGATCTCTTCGAGGTAGGCGAGCCAGTTATTCTCGCCTATCGGGTTGGCCATGTTTTTCGCAAGCGCAAGGCCAGGGCAAGGCGCATCACACGGGTCTCGAGGGCTCTGGGTAGGTATCGGCCGATGTATCTCCTCAATAGCAGCGCATGGAAAGGCAACTGCGGATTCCGATCGGTAGACAAAGTGTGGTTACTCGGGGTTGCAGGAGAGAAGTTGCGAAACCCTAGAGACAGTAAATGAGAGTGCCGAGAAATGTGACGTGTTCGAGGCTATCGCGAAGCCGCTCCGATCCAGACAAGGAAGGAGGAAGCAAAGAAAAGGGATAGAGCCAAGGAAGGAAGATTGAAAGGCACCAGACCCTTCTCTCGATAATCGACTCTGCAGACTTGATGGGAAAGGAGTGTTGTTTGCAGCTTGAAGAAAGGGCACGCACTGAGATTGATCAGCAGGCAACTGCGTGAGTCCCGAGATTGAGTGTGCGCGGCGGAGGTGGAAAAAAAGCTACTCCCAATAATTCAACCCTCCACCTTCGGGGACTAGGACAGGGATACTCTTTCCCAGAAAGACGGGAAGCGAGTGTCATATGATGTAATGCCGAGCGTCCGTAGCAAAAGGGCCAATGTCGAGATACTTTGGATGCATCTAGACTTGCTGGAGGAACAGATACTTGACTTACAGCTGGCGGAGCCGGGCAGTTGTTTTCGAGCACTTAGTACTACGTACCGGTAATCTCTCTCGTCTTGGAGCAATCTCTACCATGTAAAAAATCCACCATTCACCTCTTATCAGGTTTCCAAGCCGCAAGTGTCTTGCTCATCTCCAAGCTGCTCCGGCTCCCCGTTCTAAGGCTGTGGTACCGGTACAAGTACACGAGGACCCGTTGTCTTTTGGGACGATCTTTGCCTGACAGCCTCGAGTCGATAAAGGTCTAGACTCAAATCCCGGCCCACGCTTGCCAGGCCAGAATCTGGCTCACTCTGGACGTCCTCCGATTGACTGACTGACTGGTTTACTGATTCTCCGAGCCGTTATTCCCAGCGCACGGGCAACACGGGGTCCCGGCGATCAAAATCCCCCGAGCACGCTTGGCCCGCTCAGCATGAAAACACCTGACGCTCTCTATCTTCCGTGTTGATGAAGTTATCATCGCTGCTAATCCAAGACGTTCAGTAGTCCAAGGAGCGACAGGGCTTCCATTATTTCCAGCATTATCTGCCGCAAGCTGCACCACCTCAGCAAGATAGGTGCGTTCAGTAGATGGTTATGTTCTGCCCAAATTGCGTACTGTATGTACCAGGTTTGCAATGAAACTCGGCGCTCCAGATCCTCAAATCGGGCTTCATCATGGCTGATGGCACTGGGCACGGAAGCTGGCGAGATGGCAAGACGATGGCTGGGATCGTTTGCCGCCAATATCACGGCTCCGTCTCACACCGAGTTGCATTTGGGTATTGGCGAGGCGTCCAGTGGGAAACGGTTATCGGGAGAGGCGCATCTGTGTTGATGTCATTCCATCTTGGAGTCATCGAATGGCGAACGACCTGATCAAGGGTTCAAGAACCTTGTCATCCTTTATCGTACAGTAGGTAAGACCTGTTTTCCAGATCTCGTGCCGTGGCGCCGATTATTGACAAGATTCGACTACAAATGAGGGGTGGTGTCGTAACTCAAAATTGGAATCAAACTTTCTATCCCTTATTCACAATTGCCTCAGTACTGCAACTATCATCGTTAGGCCCAAATGTATTAAGACTACCACAGCTGAATCAGAAGTTAGGGGTCTCGGCCAGCTTGTGTTGGATATCAGAGTGTCTGGTTATTCGGTGGTCACTCCTAGACTAAGAGTCAAGGTAACGTCGTACAACGTCGACAATGTAACCAATAAAGAGTTAATGAAATCCTGGCCAAGTCTCGCCTCGAAAAGCGTTGGAACATTGGAACCTACTGTTAGATTAACTAGCATTGTAAGTTAGTGGAAACACTTAACTTATTGGTCAAGCATAGGAAGAATCTGACACGACAAGGCAACTTGCTGAAACCCACAGGCAGTTGGATTGTTGATATGCACGGACAACAGTAGTCACAATCGATGGCTAATAATACGAGGCAGTCCTGCGCCCGTAACAGACCGAGAGGCGCATTTCTAACATAGCTTCTAGTTGGATGCACCATCGTCACCGTGCGTTTTACGGATAATAATAACCTAGAACAATACAAACCGGGTGAGCGCAACTGGTTTGACGCCAGATGCCAGGCTCTGCTGCGGTTTCAAGCTGAAGACAACCGCCAAGAGACCAGATGTCAGGGAACCAAGACGTGGTCACCAATTTACCCTGGCCCCTTTCAAAAGCCCTTTTCAGAGAGAGACCTTGGCCTAGAGACTTAGCCATGTTTTTCCTGGAGGTCTTCCTAGGGGGCCATCAGGCAAAGAAGCTTATTCCGTTAGTCGTTAGGCCGTCTGAGGCCTCTCTTTCTCTCAGCTTCATCTGAGCTTCTTGGTGACCAGCTCTAATGCATCAAGTCGCTCACAGCCAGCTCAGATGCGGGGGCTAGGGGGCCGAGGTCAGGAATTGGATCCCTATCATGCTATTGTTTCACGCTAGAGCAGCCAGTTCATCGCCTGGCCCGGGCGTACGTTTTGCGCAGACAAGAGTGACAGATGAGACACAAATTCAGAAGGGAGGGTTTCTTCCATCCGTCCTGCAGTGGTTCGGAACAGATCTCTGTAACTTGAACAACCATGATCCGTCTCATCGAGGTCACACCTTTGTCTGACACGAGGTGACATCGCCGAAAGGCTCGTAACGAGCTTCGGAGCCACTGCTTTAGAGACCGAATGTCAACGGGCTGGATCCCTGATGCTGATCCGGAACCATGCACATGCGAGGCATTGTCAATTGTCAATCCGTCCCATAGGCCGTGGCGGTTTCGGTAGCGCAAGGAGAAAAGGCACAAAGAAAAAATAGAACACCTGACCCCCTGGCCGATGAATACGTACATGACACACACACACATACTGCATCGTATTTCATCTCTCTGAGACGCGAGTTAACCTGACCGCCTAGCTTGGCCTCGGTGTATATTCTTTTCTTCTGTTTGGCCTCCCTTGCGAGCATGCTGCGGCCGTTAGCGATTCATCAGACGACGTCGGTGACAGACTGTATTGAAGGACGGCTTGGATCGGCATCGAGATATGGCTCTCCACCGCGTCGTGACATGGAAAGAACCTACGGCTATCGTCCTGGGCCCATGTTTTCGTCCGATACAGCCTGCACTAGGGTCAGGTGGTGCACTGCCGCGCTCATTAAACACGAGACACTGTGAAGAGTGCGGTGACAAGCAAAAGCTTGACAGTGTGCAGAGGCCACTTGCATGGCTGAAGGGCGATGGATCCTAGGACGATGAGCTGGGGTCTTTATTACCAGTATGAGACTAGACAGGGTCCGGCGTGCCCATCCCAATACAAGATACAAGCCGTACAAGAAGCCATGATGGGTTGCATGAAATGGCGTATTGATGGAGTGTTTCGTCTCTGCAGGTAGTCAGGCGGCAGGCCATCTTCTTTGTTTGACTATTGGTGAGGGCATTGCCCCTCGATCGATGGCTGGACGAATGCGTCTCACATAACGTTAAGTCGTCGTTAGGGTGCCAAGAACGATGTGTACTAACGTTAGTCTGAGTCGCTGAGAGTTATGGTTTAGCAAAACGCTCGCGAGCCCAAATAAAGCTTATTGTGGTTGGCGTTGCGATTGCCGCAGCCGCAGCCGTTGCATGCGGCGTAAGTAGTATCTAACGTTAATATCTTTGAGTGGGAGATCTGGGAAGCATGCCATCTTGGAGGACTCCCAAAGTTATCGCAGGAGTTGCATGAAACAAACAAGACCACCCCTTGAACAACGGTGTTGGCGCGGTAAACCTTTTTCGCTCTTTGTCGTGTGCTTTAGCGTCCAACAGCTGCAGGGGCTCCCATTGAACCCCGCCGCTAGTAACCATGATGCTGCTCTGAAAGGAAGTTTTCTGTCGTGTTTCTTGACGCTGGTTGGTCCCCTTTTCCCCTCCCCCCCTTCGATATCGACGGCGGTGCCTGTCATCTTGTGACGTCTTGGTCTGTCAATGCTCAAGGTACGGAAGTAGGAATAGTACTCCCGTAGACTAGGGAGGTACGTAGAGCCTTCACAGCTTTTTGTGCATGTTTCCTCTGTAGGATTCAATACCCATTCAGCTGGGTCGCCCTTGTTTCATCGGCACTGCTGCTGCTGCTGCTTGCCGCTGCTGCTAGCTGCGCATTCTTTATTTACTCCAGTTTAATTTACCTGGCCCCCCCTGCCTGTCCTTTTCTTTCTCCCCAGGGCATTCCATTCCATTCCTCAAATCTTCATCTCATCTCATCTTCAGCTCTTCGTTCTTTCTCTCCTCCCTTGGTCGTTCCGTCACTAAAGACAATTCCCGATCCGACCACTTTCTCTTCGTCCGTTCTCAAACGGCCTCTTTTTCCGTTTTCGTCCTTCTCACGACCGAGTTTTGTCGTCTTTGCTGGGCCCTTTCACTCTCTCAAGGTGTCCCACGTCGTCCGTCTTACTATCTAGTCTAGTCACTCATTCATTCCCTCGGTCGACCATTCGCTATCCTCACTTTTCTCGCCTTTTCTTTAACTCGATTCGTCACTTCACCTGGCCTTTGTCGGCTTTACTAGACCAGACCCGGCTTGATTCCTTATTCTTCAACTTCAACAGCGCTTTATCGCACCCTCGTATTCATCCCCGGCATCCTGCATCTACCGCTACGTTGCTGCATCGGGTGCCACGTTGGACCGCATCTCCAGTTTCACCGCCCGACTCTCGTTTCTCCATTCTACTTCAAGGACCCTACTCCGGCACATCTTTGCCATCGTGGTCGGGATCTAGCTGCAAGCATTACCGCCATTTCTTCGTTCTCGAGTCCATCACCTTTTCTTTCAACTATTCATCTTATCCTGGGCTTCTCTTGTGTTCAAACGGCCGGTCTTTGTAGCAGTCTGCTCTGGTATCGATCCGTTACGACATACTTCAGGTAATGACAACTTGTCTCATCGCATAGTTCCATCAAGATGCGGTTTTCTCTTTCAACCCTAGTGGCGCTGGGCGCCCTACAAACCCTTGGTGTCTACGCTCAAGCAGACCCGGCATGTTTGGTAAGTATATGAAGGCCTGGTTACCATGGAGCGACGCTTCAACATATTATTGTTATTAAGTTGAGGCGCTAACTCACTTATCAGACGAGTTGTGCCGAATCGACGTGGGCTACCATCCCTTCCTGTGGTGAAGATGCAGCCTGCATGTGCGGAAATGCGGATTTCAGGCAAGGGGTCTCTGACTGTAGCAACTCATGTGGCGCTGCACCACAAGATATGGTGAACAGCTTGAATGCCGCTGGCGGAAAATGCTTCCGTGGGTCTTATTCGTGGTCGCATTTAATCCTGGTAACGAAGACTAACATGTTGTAGAAAATAATGTGGACGTCCTCCCACCCGCCGCCGATGCCGCAACATCCAGTGAAGCAGCTACCTCGGCTGCGCCCACAACCTCCGAGGCACTCCCTACGACATCTGGAGCCCCTTCGACCTCGGCCGAGCTTCCGTCGTCTTCAGCAACAACTGAAGCGCAAACTCCTACTTCCGAGGTCGTTGATCCCACCACAACTCCTGCACCCATCGAGTCCAGTGTAAGGAATCTAGCATTGCTACTGTTACAGAGTCAAACATACTGATTTGGTTATTAGGCTTCTGAATCTGCTTCTGCTACTGAAGCTCCATCTGCCACAGAAGAAGAATCGTCAGGAACCTCGGCAGCCGTTGGTGCCGGTGCCACTACTTCCTCCTCAGCGGAAGAGGATGAGTTGGAAGAGGATGAGTCATCCGGCCTGTCGAAAGCTGCGCAAATTGGTATTGGTATTGGAGTTACGGCTGCTGTCCTTGCACTCCTTGGCATCGCCCTCTGCTTCTTCTTGAAACGCCGAAAGCAGGGAGGTAACCTCCCCCGTGGTCAAAACATCGCCGTCTCTTCACCAATGGCCGGCGGAGACCCCAACTATATGTCAGCCGACCAAGGGTCCATTGCCGAGAAGCACGGTTACGATCTTGAAATGATGTCTCATCGCTACGAGGATATGCTTCCTCGACAAAAGCCGCGAACCATGGTGTAAGAGCTGATCTGCGAATGATGCAGCAGCTAGACTCGGAAGTTACATAAGAAATTCATTTACCGCCCCAGAAACGTCGATTCTTCATCCCTGATATGATACAGCAAGAGGCTGGTGGTTGCTAATGAGAATGGCTGAGGCTCTCATACAGCAAGATAGTTCCACCTGAGCAGCCCATATACTGCGGAATTTTGGTTGGGAGGCTTCCCAGGAGATACCCGTCTGAAGCTATTTTCCAATTAGGCGGCGTTATGCAGGAGGATAAGGATCCGGATACCACCAATATTGTGTGTTTGGGAGCAGGAATTCGAAAACAACCCCAAAACCCCATCTGGAATTTGAAACTTTTTGAGCCATTTATACCTGCGGAGCCGCGTTTCAAGTGTACACCCTGTTCATTGTACGTATCTTACAAGTTCTGAGAAATTACATGAGAAGCTTCTGCTCCAGCTTCTGCTCCTGCTCCAGTTGCCCAATTCTCCAGCCCCCGACAAAGCAGGTATTACGCTGTTCACCAGGAGTAATAAGGCCTTTGTCCGTAGACTGGCCTGTTGGGCAGATGCACCCAGGGTCCCTTCTTGTCCTTCTTGGCCACGCGCTCCTCGTACTCCCGTATCCTGGACTTTTCTTCCTTGAGCAGGACCGTGAGACCTAAAATATGTCAGTGTTCCATTTCCCACCAGAACTCGTCCCTTAGACGGAAACGTACTTGTGCTCGGGTGCTTAATGATTCCCATCCGTCCTCGGCCCTTGTAGTCGATCTTCTTTCCTCTCCAGGGTCCACGTCCAACCCACGACTGAGCGATATACATGCGCGTGGGATCCGTGACCTCGAGCCACTTGCCATCCAGGGTCTGGATCTTGCGCGGCGATGTGAAGACCTCTCCGTTGACCTGGCCGAGGCCCATGCCTCGCTGGGCAATAGCTAGATCACGGGCCTCCTCGAGGTAGTAGCGGACCTCGGCGGCGAATTTCTTCTTGGACCACTGCATTTGCAGAATGGCGTCGTCGACGGGCTTGCCAGCAATCTGGCGGGCCAGCATGACGAGCTTCTTGACGCTAGTGGGCATGAACTCGGTCTTGTGCAGCAGCTGGCGCTCCGTCATCTTGATGCGCTCCTCCTTTGTCAGGCGGCCGTTGCGGCGCACCATCTGAATAACCTTCTTGCGCTGCCAGCGGATGCGGCTGCGCGGGTCAGGATCAACAACGAGAGCCATGTTGTCCTTTGTCTTTTGCTCGATGTCGCCGGCGCCGGGTGCGGTCTCGGCCTGGGCCTTTACGGGAGTCTCGATCTCGTCCTGGAAGATGTTGTCCTCGACGCCGCTATACATGCTCTTCTCGAGAAACTGCTCACGGTTCTTGGGGTCGTCGAGCTGCGAGGTCACAGGGTCCTGGCTCGCCGAGGTCTCCTTGTTTCGGGGCTTTCCCCATCCCTTGAACATGTTGACGGCCCATTTTTGTCGTCGTTGCACCGAGGGTCCGACGCCGGCAGACCAGAGGGAGGCGGGTGAGCTGGCTAAGGGATTCGAGGTCCTTGCTGTAAGAGTTGAAGCTTGTCGTTAGCCATTGCTTCCGACGCCAATTGAGGTCGACATAGGATAGACAGAGGATTCCCGTACCTGAAACTCCCAGCCTCCGGGCGGCTAGTCGAAGACTCATGGTCGTAGAAGGCTCACGGGTTCCGCAAACCAACAAAATCTACTTGGATCGCCCTCACGGATGTTGTCGAGCACGAAGCCGTTGCATATGGGCGAGATTCTTTTCCCCAAATTGCCATTGGCCGAAGTTCAGCCGTAGGCACAGGAAAGAGAGTTCCTGGAGATCCACGTGACTCGGGTACTCTAGCGTGAATTAACATCAGCCCATCCTCGGGATCCAACTTGGAATCACTCGATCACATCAAAACTTGCAGCAAACCCGCCCGAAAGCTCCGCTCCTTCGCCCGAACAGCATCGCAAACCCAACTCCGTCAAAATGGCCGTCGCACCTATCACTGGTGTACGTTTCCCCCGATCCAATGGCTCGGTTTCGCGCGGCCCGAACCGCGGGAGACGCACGGTAGACCTTTTCGTGAACTGACTGTTTTGGTAGATGCTCCGACGAAACCTCGTCTTGGATCTTAGCATCGCCCTCGGTATGTCTCTCTGCTACGGCACGGTCGAATTGAATCAATTGCGGGTTATCAAGGGGAGAGGAGGTTCTCCGGAGGACGCTGACAATTAACGTCATATGGTTGGTGGGAGCATTCGGCTGACTAGCATCGTCACAGGCTCTGGCTTCGTCATGGCCAACTTCTTCTGGTAAGAGATACAACCCAATCGGGGGAGGATTTCAGTCTCGCAGGCGAAGACTGACCGACATTTACTACAGGTACGGCTTCCACATGCCCCGAACCAACGCCCGCGACAACCACTACATCAAGCTCGAGGAGGAGCGGGCCGCTCAGAAGGGCAACTAAGGAAATGTAGAGGGCGCCGCAGCAGATTGAGAATTGATGATGGAGTGCACTTAGAACCGTCGAGGCGGCCTGCCAATTGTTTCGTTTGTCGTGTAGCTGGTAGTAGAAGAATACCAAAGCTTCATCTCAGACGGTCGTCGGACAATCTGTACTATAGGCGAGGGCAACCGAGTCGACATGTGCTTTGATTATTGATGGGGTGCTATTGGGGTGAGATGAGGTGGTTTCTATATGAGAGTGATTGTATGCTGTGCTTTACATATGTGGCGTGTCTTTGAAGCTTCTCTCTGTAGCCGAGGCTTTGGAGTCGCCCAGTAAAACATCCACTACTTAACATTGAACCCCAAGCAGCCTGAACGACATTACAAGTAAACATTGATAGACTTCCGCTTTCGATCCAACGGCTGTAAGCTGTGGCCCGTGTCAGAAGCTAGCACTTGAAGCTGGGAATGCCCTCGTACGTCCAGCCGATGACTCAACATTCCGATTCTCCCATAGGCAAACAATTCCGAGGTAAAATATATCATCCGTCTCCCTAACGCGCTGTGTCGGGCGAATGCCAACTCGAAGACCAATTATAGTGCTGCGAGGGTGCCTTTTCTTTGCCATTTTTCTGGCCTGGGCTGGCGGGCTCTGGATAATCCCTTGCCTCCCACGCCGTAGTCTCGACCATGAACGTGCCCTTTCTATCCGCGCATCTATCAGGCGAGTGAGCATCAAAATCACAGCATCGTCGAGAAGCAGACAGTGCTGCGTCTCCGGGGAGCAGACATGGGACACACCCTCAGCAAAGGGTAGAGCGATACTCACTTTCGGAACAATCGGTCAACGGCATAGCATTGCACGGCGCTGTCCCACTTGACGGGCTCCTTGATCTCGCACTTGTACTGCATCATCTCGAGGAGCTCGCACCCAGAGAGATCGACGTTGCGCACGCCGCCGTCGAGCTTGCGCTTGCGGCCGCTGAGGTCGGCTTGGATACGCTCAGGCAGCTCCGAGGCGTGGAAGACCTGGCACGGATAGCCCATTGCGACGACGATTGGCGAGCGAGAGAGAAGGTGAGGTTCTCGTGATGGAGGCCGCAACTGGGAGGCGGCTGCTGAGCGAGGTTGAGGAGACGAGTCTGGAAGAGGTGAGTTGAACTTTTGGATTTTGGCGGGCGCGAGCTCTTTGCCCTTTTTTCAGGCCATCAATCATCATCATCACCATTGTCGACACATTTTGACTACATTCCAAGCGCGGTTTATTAATAAGTGTCGTCTCTTTCTTGTACAAAACTGATGTGATTTATTATCATTGGTCTGAGCCGTATAAAGAGGATGTTATCTTCGTATCAGTTAGTTCTGGTATAAGAACCATATAGCCTCTCATTATTCACAGCTTCTTCATGCCGCTCAAGTCACAATGCTAATCACATATACAGATACTCCACGACATACGCTCGACACTCGCCTCAGATCAAAACATTCTCAACAAGACGCAAACCCAAGCTCAGCCTCATGCTCCAGCAACAAAACTCACTTACATGCAACCGCTTGACGACATCGCCGCCCGTCACTTCCACGCTACAAAAGCCGCCGGTATCAGCATCTCGGGTCGTCATCTCGCGCTCCTCTACAAGCTCATCTCAACCCTCGTCTCCCCTCCTCACCTCTACGCCGTCCTCATCCTCGACCTCGAGGGACGCTTCGACGCCACCCGCCTTACCTGCTTGCCCTCTCACACCCGCCACGTCTATGTCCAACGTCCCGCCCGGAGCAGCCCGGAGCAGCTGCGCGCCCTGGTTGCCGAGGCCGAGAATGTCCTCCTGTACGGCGACGTGGCGCAAGCGAGCGCCGCGCGCGAGTGGTGGGGGACCGTTGTAGTCGGCGGGCTCGGTGCCGGAGACGTCGCCGCGGGGTGGAAGGGCTGGCTGCGGGTCGATCGCGAGCACGTCCGCGGGTTTGCGCTCGGCATCAGCGCGGAGGAGGCCTTTGAGCAGAGGGGTCAGCGACGGGACGTTGTGGATGCGGCTGGCTGGGCGGTTACGTCGCAGTGGGGAGGGTTTATCTTTCACGAGGACGATGATGTCGAGGAGGAGGAGAAGGAGGAGGATGTAGGTGATGTCAAGGAATCCGAGGAGAGTCGGGAGGAAGATCTACGCGGGTGAGCTCTCACATCTGCCGGGTTCTCGTCCAGGCTGACGTAGGAGTTCATGCTACGCCGAGGGAGACGCCGAGGTCGTCTAGGGGGATTTACATGATCGAGATGCGACGAGGCAACCTGTGCATGAGACTCGGCGCAGTGGAGATTGGAGAGCGTGGGAGGCATGATGGGATATCAGACATGACTACATCAGCCTCGCATTCCCAAACCAACACACCCACCCCGAGTAGGCATGTGGATTTCGGCAGGCATGGTCCGGAGAATGAGAACCACCAGTCAGATACGTGACAGGTGTCGATGAAACGGATCAGGTCCGTATGACAGCCTGGAAGATGCTCATGAGCGACTTTTAAAGCTGCTGTCATATTACGTACTATGGGAGTCGAGGTTAACGTCAGAGCTGTACGTGCTTAAGTGGACTTTGCTCCATAGGAGCTTGACGGCCTGTGGAGATAAAGATGGAGAAGCTTGTCAAGATCTCGATGTATAATGTTTGGGTTAGAGTCGAGAAGGCTATCAAGATCACGATGTAGGTCATTGAGCTACTCGCAATAGAACGCTATGACATAGCCTATACGCTTGCAGGATGAAACTGCTGTACACAATCTTGTAAGTCCGCAAAGTGAACGTTCCCGTCATCCAATAACCTCAGTCGGTTATAAACACAAAATCTTCACGGTAGTTTATGGACAAGTTATTGAGTGAGAAAGAGCTTCTTTATTTTTTCTATCTTTTTTGTTTGTTTATCTGATTGATGTGATGCTCATCAGGGTATAAGGGGGGGTTGTGCATCATGAGAAGCTAGATACAAGATGAAAAGCCTCGAAATCCAGAACCAGAGCAATCTATCGAGTAGTCTATGCTCTATCAGTCTGTCCAAGACCAGCTGTTCGTAAAAGTCTCTCATCTATCTGCAGAAGGTCGTGAATGCAGATAAATGTCCGTATAAATGAAAGATCATGTCGCATGGCTAGACAAAGGAAATCCGCGCCCCGAAAACAGTTGTATGAAAAAAATATCCCAAAGAGTTAAAGGTTGTGAAGAGAAGTGCGGCCGAATGCCAGAGGCTTAGATGGTGAGGCCGTCCATGTCGATGGCAATCTCAGTGGGACGGGCAGCCTCGGCGAGAAGACTGGTCTTCATAGTTGAGCCAGCAGCCTTCTTCTTCTCCATCTCGCGCCTAATGCCGTGGTTCACAGCATCAAGGACATTCTCGACGGTGACGCGGGGCTTGTAGGCAGGCTCAGTGCCCTCCTGGTAAACACCCGTCTTGACAAGGATGCTGTACCAGTCGTTGTCGGCAGTCTTGTTGACGGCGTTGGTGCCGCGAATGTCACTCTCGGGAGTGTCACCAACAAAGTAGACGGTCTCGGGAGGAGCAACGAGGCCGTGCTCAGTGTTTCTCCACTGGCCCATCAGACGAGAAGCAAACTCAAAGGTAGAGACCTGGGGCTTGCCAAAGGCGTGGGTGTGCAGAAGACCTTTGCCGCCAGTGAGGTCCTTGAAGGTAACCTCGAACATGCGGCGGAGAGCACCCATGCCGAGACGGACGTGCTCGTGAGCAGCGGACCAGACGACATCGTTGTGGGAGAAGTAGAAGGGAGGGCCCTCGTCGTTGGTCTCGCTGCGGGTGCCGAGACGGCCACCCTGGGACATGGCGACGTCGAGCATGATCTGGATATCACCGGCCCAGTCGCGGGAGTCGGCAAAGACAAAGACAGCGTCGATAACGACGTCGGTGAAGTCACGCTCGCGGGAGTTGGCGTGCTCCTCAGGAGTGAGCTTTCGGAAGGGAGTCGTAGCAGAGTTATGCTTGATGATGTCGCCGGGAGTGACGACATCCTTGAAGCCATAGCCCTCAGCGACGTGACGGCACTTCTCGCCCTCGCCGCCAACAACGAGGACGGTGCCGTACCTCTCGGCCATCTCCCGCATGGGAGTGTGGCCGCAAATGAACTGGCCGGGCTTGATGTCGCACTGAAGCTGCTTAGAGAGGTCGCCGCAGCGCTCCTCTTCGGTCTTACCACCACCGTTGGTGAGGAAGATGTGAGGCCTATCAACATCATGTCAGTGTCTAATTCAACACCCATGGAGAAGGTCACGATGATGTTTATGTGGACCACAACGACCCAGAAAAAAATCCGGGGTTGGTGGATCGTAGATGTGGCAGGGGGGAAGAGCATATCGACTTACACTTGAACTCCATATTCATTCTCGCCGTTCAGGACCTTCATGGCCTGGAGGGCTTCGGGAATGGCTCGTCCGCCGCGGACGAGGACACCGTCGATGTCAAAGGCAAAGACGAAGGAGTCGGCCACGGGCTGGTCGAGAGGAGGGGAGATGGGAGAGGCGGGAGACTGGAGGCTGGAGATGCTGTCGCTCGAACTTGAGGAAGCGAGCTCGGGAGAGCTGGGAATGGAGTCGGGAGTGCCAACCTCCTGCTGCTGGGCAGCAAGGGCCTCCTTGAAGAACTCGGTCTGTTGTGTAGACATGGTGGTAGGTGATGTGGTGATGTCGAAGTGCTAAGGTCCTGTTCAGGCACGCGCTCTACTATAGAACGCGGAGAGGTTGGGAGTTGGTGTGGTTGAGTAGATGGAAAGTAAGTTGTGTAGAAGCGAGGCGAGTTGAACTCTTTATGGTGATGGTTGATGGTGGATGATGGATGATATTGGATCTGAGGGATGATGATTCTACCGTCAAGAACGGTGGGAGTAATCTGAGCCTTTATAGATTTGGAAGAGCTGCTGATGGGACTCCTGAGGGTACACACAAACAGGACGGGACAATGTGGATTCTGCCACCGTCATCTCATCTCTAGCCTCCTGTTGACATCGACAAGTCCTTGTCGTCTCGATCCGTGGCGAGCCATATTTTCTTCCCCCTTATCCACATTTTCGGTTCCACCGTGTTTTGCTGAGCGAGTGCTTTGAAAACTCTAGAGGTATGAGGTCAGGGGATGTCTAGGATGTGAAGGATGTGGGTTTGGAAGAGCGGTTGTGGATGGTTGGAAGTTCTTTCTTAGCCAAGATGACGGCGTCGTTTCCTGTCTGCGCGATAAAGCTACCTGCCACATGGTTTCTGACGGGTTCTGAGTACTCGACGTCCCCACCAGATAAGACCGGGACTGTCGGTACTCGCTACCTCGTTTTCTAGAAGCCTCGTGTCCTCTTCCGCGGCACTGGCGGCGGCCCATTATTCTCCTAGTTAGTTCCTGTAGTTAGTTAGACGCCGTCGCCGCACACTAGCAATCTCGTTCTCCCTCACGTTTCATACCCCCTGGACGTCATGGCCAGGAACCCAAGCATAATATTACGGCAAGCGCCCGTTTTCGATGAGATGCGATACAGCATCGAGCATGTATGTAAATGGCGCAGTTGAACTACGTACGGATACTTGTCCTCGGCCTAGGGGCACGCACAGCAATGCATCATCCATCAGAGGTTTATGATGCTAGAGTCGCGGGCGTAGTACATACGGAGTACGTACTCCGTACTGTAGCTACCTAGGGATCGCCATCCATGCTCACACAATAAATCCGGGTTCCCTGAGTCGCAGAGATAATTATGTACAGTACGGAACGGTACCGTACCGTCTCCGTCTTGTAAGGGCAACGATATGCTGCCGCTCCCAACGACAGATGGTGTGGACCCTGAGGCTCACTGTGACGAACTCTCCAATCAGGGCATGCGTTTCAGCCTATCTCAGCTTACGGCAGTTGCGGTGGCTTTTCGTCAGGGACTTTTAGGTACTCACTCTACGGATAGAAGACTTTTAACTTACAGGTCGGGTCGTACAGCAGCTCAACTACCTACAGTAACTACTCCGTACGGTACAGTACACATGTCTGCACGACTCTGTTATCTCTGTTATCGGACCAAGCAGATCCATGACGCCGAGACGGTCACCGTCTTCTCCGTACTGCAACGATAGATGCCCCTCTTCATGACGGTGGAAACGGCATGCATGCAATGTAGCCTGCCATTGTCCGCAACCAACGTCACGGAATCCTGAATCGCTTCGTGTTCCTCTTCCCTCGCCGTGCGCGCCCAGCATCGGTCCGGGAACCACAGTGACGTCAACCGTGCTCCGCTCAGGGTCCGCCAGGGCCCGCATCCCGGGGACCGAAGCCCTATCAGCCTCGCCCGTCCGGCCCCGCTCACGGGTCTCCCTGCAACGCAACAACCTCTCACCAAGCCCGGGAACATTCGGCTGGCGCTATCAGCAAACGGTCGCTCTTTGAGAACGACCGGTGTCACAGAGATACACGGTGAGAACGCGTCCTGATACGGAGTACATATGACTCTGAACGACAAGTGCCAGCAAACGGTTCTTATCTGGGGTTCATGGCCCGGGCGGGCTGTTATGTGTGAGCGTTGTTACTCCAACTTTGTGGCTGATCATGGCCCTGAAAAGCATGTGAGACGCGGTGAAATAAAATAGATAGCGCTTGTGCCCTTTCGCGGCACATCTCGAATCTGGTAGGGTTCGTCGATCCTGGCCTAGTTAGATGCGAGTCACATCGTCGGACTGCTGCTGATTCAGTCCAACCGAGCTTGGCTGGGCTTACCTTGATGCCATGCTCAGCCATCACCGTTTCCTCTGACACACTACGTAGTTATGCATGCATTCTACCTTGTCCACCGTCTCTATTCACGGCACGCAAGAGCTCCATGTCATTGGATCCCCTTCCGGCCTCATGGCGGCCTCACTCCATGACAGCCCGTGGTGGGCCAGTTGTTTTGTCCGCTCAATCTGTCTCGATCAACGTTGGCGTCGGCGCGGGGGAGACCCATTGATTAACATGCCGTTCCTTGTATTATCCCTGTGTTTGGTGGGCTACAGCGCGGAGTAGAACAAACCAAGGAGGAGGTGCAGATTGAGTTATTAGTTGCGGTGCTGCGCCTTGACGGGGGAAGTGTATGCTTATCCAACAGCAGACGGTGTTGCTGGGACGTGGTCGCTTGGCTACTCCGTTGACCGCGCTTATCGCGGGGGGGTTGTGATGCTAATGGCAGAAACACCACGTTACTACAGAGTACGGATTATCAACAAAAGAACGCACTTTCAACCCCCTAACGGGCATGAATCGACAGAAACAAAAGCATGGCCAAGGGTACATAGTTACAGGGTACAGCCTCGGTCGACTCCCGCCGAGGCATCCCGCCCCTTCCTGCTCATCAATGCCTAAAGCTATCTTCTAAACCAGGACGGAAGATTACTTCTCACGTTTTTTTCTTTCCTTGGCCCGTGATGGAGGGTGAGAACGAGAACAAAGATGCAGCTGAGCTGGCGCAGGGAGGGAGATCTTCAGTGCTCTCCCTTGCCCTGGCAGCGCTTGCTCTGTCCCCTCCGATCTTAGCGAATTCGGGGGAAATATATTTGACTTTTTATTTATTTTTTCTTTTCCTTTGCCGCCGCGAAAACGTGCGCTGAGGTTTGGCAGTTGCTACATCGGGCTAGCGATCGACCGAGACGGAATAACGGCGCCGTCTTACTCCGTAGTTACACACAAACATAAAACCTCCAAGCCCGGTCGGTCAAGCCCGATCATGTTACGGGTCTCCGGCTCCACCGGTCGTCGATGTACACATGTACCTACTCTTGATCCCTTCAATATCCACAATCCCCCCCGCGAAACCTGACTCATTAGGACTCTCCACGACATTCAATGCCTGTGTGCGTGCGTAACAGTATGATCCCCAGGTTCAGTTTCCAATATTCTCTGCCCGTGTCGCTCCACGTCCCCGCGTCTCCACCGGCCCATCCCCCCATTTCTTCTCATGAGCTTAATCCTCTCTCCTTCACTGAAGATTGACAAACAGCCCGCCGTCCACCAGCAGCTGCGCACCCGTCACGTAGCCGCTCAGCTCCGGGCACGCCAGGAAGACAGCAGGGCCAGCCATGTCGGCGGGCAAGCCCGTCCGCCCGAGGGGGATGCGGCCTTCCATGTAGGCCCGCTTCGCGTCGTCGCTCAGGTCAGCGTCGTTGAGCTGCGTGCGGATCGTGCCCGGGAGGAGAGCGTTGCACCGGATGTTGTGCTCGCCCAGCGCGCAAGCCGTGCTCTGCATCAGGCTCAGCACGCCCGCCTTGGTCGGCGTGTAATGCGTCTGCTGTCCGCCGCCCACGAGGGCCGAGATGGACGACACGCCGATGATGCTTCCTCCCTTGGGCGTCTGGTTGAGCGCCATTTGTCTTGCCGCAGCCTGGGTCACGTAGAAGGCACCATCCAGGTTTGTCCGCACCGTCGCGTAGAGGAGATCCGATTCGAGTGTGAGGAAGTCGGCGAATGTGCAGATACCGGCGTTGGACACGCACACGTCCAGTCGCTTCTGCGACCCTGAATGCTCGACCGCCATCTTGACCAGGTTGGTCGCTGTGTCTGGGTCGCGGACGTCGCCCTCTTGATGGGCGAGCCGGCCTGCGGAGGGAGTGGCCTTGCGGATATCCTCAGCCTCGGCCATGAGCGTGTCAAGATGCTTCATGTCCTTTTCGAGACCCAGGTGGTTGACAACGACATTGGCTCCTTGTCGTAGAAACTCTAGGCAGATGGCGCGCCCAATGCCTGTTGTGCCGCCTGTGATGATAGCGCTCTTGTTGGCGAGAAGTCCTGCTGACATCAACATGTTGGCTTGTGACGTGACGCTTTCAGCTGTCGATTCGTTTTGCTGGTTAATGTTATCGTAGTCCTCAAGAGGTATCGAACACTTGTTGCGCCGGTTGCCGGTATATCTGGAATCGTTTGTTTGGTCGAGGGAATGAATTGTCGTAAATGTGATGTTATACGAAAGACGATGTAGGTCCACGCGATGCAATTGCTCGCAGGATATAATCTGAAGAAAAGAAAAAAACGCCGTTTCATCACCTCGCTTTCCCCTCAGATGCGGGAAACGGCTCTTATTAGCACCGAAACACCCACCTCCGGACCCTACTCCTCACTCCTCACTCCTCACTCCTCACTTGCATCGTGACCCGCGAATTGGTGGGATAAAGGGCCTCGAGCAGCTTCTTACGGGGAGCACTCGCACCGAAGTCCCGAGCCTGCGCTGTCAGTTGTCGGTTTCTAGAGGAAGACGACCCTCGGGTCACCAGGAAGCGAGGGGGATGTGGCAAATCAGATTCCTCTAGAATTGCATCTCATGGCCATCTCGGTGTCCTTTATCGCGAGATGCCGGCGGGGAAGTCGTCCCTGACCAAAAGGGTCTACGTATTTGACTAACTAGTCCCGGCCATGTCGGAAGAAAAAGGATTTATCCGGTCGTAGATAGTCAAGGGTCTCTGCAACGAAAAAGGAGTGAGGCCATCGTGAGTTTACCCAGCTCCAGATCGTGGATGACTTGCTCATCTCGCATCTCCCCCTGTGGCAGCATCCACTAACGTTGAACCCCAGGTCAAGCCTGCGCGCTCGAGCCAGCCGTTCCCCCCCTGGGGTTCAGGCATCGTGAGATCCATAAGGAGTAGAGATAGCGGGCGACGGGAGTGAGTCCCTTGGAAAACGGCCACCGTCATAGGGTGGCGTGGGCTCCCTGACGGTCACCGTTTGCGCCCCCTCCCCCCAGAATAAACTCACGATGCTTATCAACGTCGCGTCTAATCCCTTGACGGGGCGTGCACGAAACAAAACCCCATGAGTGGGCCTCAACCCACGATCGTGGGTTTTTTTCTTCCCTGACTTGGGGATCCGTGGGTCTCTGCGCTTTTGACAGCTTGTATCGTCTGGGCCAAGTTCTCCTTGACTTGTCAAGGTAGTGAGAGTCAAGAGCGGCAATAAAAATCACCAAAGGCCCATCTCATCAGTGTTCCGCCCACCTACGCTTATGTTTTGTCAGACAATCAATCGTATCGTACAAGTAGTTAGTTATCACTCCCAACTCATTTGTGTGATTTATTTTTTATTGTGTTCACTCTATGCAAAACTCTTTCCTACTATGACATCCAATTCGTTACCTGCTGTAAAACGAAACTCTCGAGCAAACAAGTATGCAGTTGTTAAGATCCCGAAATATTCTCTCCTCATGTTCTCATCACGTGATCGCAATGAAACATGGCTGCGACCATATATCTGCGCAAGGGGTACTTGAATCAATCATGATAGTTGATGCCTGTGCCCTTAGGCGGCGGTTGATGTGGTGAGACCCTCGACCTTGGCCGTAAGCTGCTCAACCACGCCATTAGGCTTCTGTGTCTCCTCCGCAGTGTCAGTCGTCTTCTTCTCGCCCTCCAAAGAAGGCACCGCGGGTATATTGAAAAGGTAGTCGCTCGAGATGAGCTTGGCACGGGCAGCCGGGTTGATGGTCAGGCCAAAGCCTGGCTTGTCCAGATCCGCCGTCGTCAGGTAACCCTTGGTGGGAATAGGTTCGTCAATAAAGAGGTCACCAAACACAGGAAGCACGCTGTGGCCATCAGGAGAGTTCGCCAGGTACTCCTGGAAGGGAGTGTTGGGCTGCGAGATGACAAAGTGGTAGCTGTACGGGCCACTGGCGTGAGGCACCACGGGAATATCGTAGGCAGCGGCCATGGCCGAAACCTTGAGGAGCTCAGTCAGACCACCAAGCCACATGACATCGGGCTGGATGATGTCGAGGTTGCGAGGCTCAATGAGCTTGCGGAACCCATAGCGGGAATACTCGTGCTCGCCCGTGGTGAACTTCACTGTAGGGTGGGCTCGCTTGATCTGCTCAAAGCCGTCCGTGTCATCGGGAGATAGACACTCTTCCCACCAGTTGATGTTGAGGTCCAGGCACGCCTTGACAACCTCAATAGTGTACGAGACATTGAGACTCATGTAGCAGTCGACCATGATGGGGAAGTCGGGTCCAACGGCCTCGCGATGCTTGCGCAGGAACTCAACATTCTTACGCAGACCCTCATGGCCGTCATCCGGGCAGAAGGGGAGTGGCACCTTGGCTCCCCAGAAACCCATCGACTTTGCGGATGTGGGCTCAGGACCGGTGCAGTAGAAGTCGAGGCGCTCCTTGGTGGCTCCTCCGATGAGGCGGTAGACGGGCTCATTGCGTAGCTTGCCGAGCAGATCCCAGAGAGCAAGGTCAATCACGGAGATGACGGCAATTGGAAGGCCTTTTCGGCCATAGAACATTGATGCGCGATACATCTGCTCGAAGAGAAGGTTGGTATTGCGGGGGTCGGCACCGATGAGGAAGCGCTCAAAGTGCTGGTGGACGAGCCAGCAACCAGGAGGACCTGAAGAACTCCAGTTAGTCTATATCACGTTGACGTCTTCAATCCATTGTATCAAAGATCGTGCAGGAGTTTTATGTCGGGTAAAGCAAGACTCACCTCCGAAACCAGTGGCGAAACCAACAGTGCCATCTGAGGCCTCAATCTCGATCAAGAACGAGCCAAGGACATTAATACCCCAGCTAGTTCGTGACTTTTTGTACTGTTCCCATCTCGAGCACGGCGTTGAGATGTCGCTGTCGATGAGCCTGAAGGAGTAGATGTGAGTAAATATCGTTGGGCTGAGGCTGAACAAGGCTGAGCGTACCAATGGCCACCCTTGACGTTGTGATAATCACCGCCTAAATTGGTCTAATGTTAGCCAGTGCTACCAAGAAGATCTCCATACACTTCCATACAGACACCGAGGCAGTCGTAAGGTGCATTTTACCCCTCTTCTTCAACTTGAAAGGGTCCTGTGAGAGGGGAGAGAGGTATCTTACCGGATCCAACACCGCCGATAATGAATGACCTCACAGCCTTGATGGTCGGGAAGTCTCTGACGGAAGCCATATCGAAGTATCCAAGGTCAATTGGTCTCTGGGTGTCACTCTAGAGGGCAGATGAAAAGAAGTCTCGATCCGTTGAAGGATAGAAGGAAAGGTTAAAGGAATTGAGTGAGGATGGGAATGGAATGAGGAGAAGAAGGGTCGCTGCGAGCTGGGGCAGGCCTCTTTACAAAGAGATTCGAACGCCGGTGGCACTGCAGGTGGGTTAAGATAATTCCAGCTGATCACATTGGCCGTCAGTCAACCATGGCCGAGAGGCGCGCTTCCAGGCAGCTCACGATCGCATAAATGGTCTTGTGGTGCCCTCCGGCAGATACATGCCCCGGACGCTGCGGTGGGGGTTTGAGGATTCCGACTTCGCGATGCGAAGGTCGGGCAGAGATGCACCGAGGCTAGCGTTGCGAACTGGGGCCATCTCCAACTGTGTAGCCATCTCCACCTTTTCATCGGTCGAGGACGGACAGTTTAGCGTGCGCCTCATGAGGCCCAGTTTTGTTTATTTCTTTTCGTTGTGACTCGGAGGAAATGCTATGTGCGCCTACGGATACTCGCATCTCATGAGTCTGTAGCTACTGTAACTCAAAAAAGACATTTTGCGCTTCTCGTGGGGGTCTCGCCGGTGGCACTTGATGCTGGAGATATCATGCGGCGCACAAGTGCAGCACAGAATCATCAGAAGCCTTTCCTTGCTGAAACTGTATCCGTATTTGGGCGGCTCGGCTCTGCTGGTGGCGGGTTTGTGGAAGATTGCGGGGTGGACGGGGGCTATGAAGAACGG
>JADDON010000506.1:0-62579 GCA_017140175.1 Fusarium staphyleae | reverse complement strand
TCACGCCGGGCATGTACTGCGGCTGGGATCCAGGGTGTACAACTTCGACCGGACCTGACGGTACGAGCACTTGGGCCAACTGTGGCTATGGGACCTGTGGAGGATCTACCGCTTCTGGTGGATGCGCAGGAGGGACTGGAGGAGGTTGTGGTGGGGGAGGTGGTGGTGGTGGTGGAGGAGGGTCGAGTGGAGGAGGAGGGTCGAGTGGAGGTTGCGGAGGAGGAGGGTCAAGCGGATGAAAGAGAGAAGAAAGGGTTATAACATAGCGCTACAAATTGGACCAATACATCTACCGCAAAGGAACATGAAGGGTTTCATACAAAAAGAAAGGCTGCAAATGTCCACAGCCAGTTCTACTGAACCTTCCACAGCGGCTAGCTGGGCTCAGCCTCTAACAAAGAGAACCTTTCTAGTGGACTTTTGAGCAGGAAAGGTAGGTATTTGTAGGTTGACAAGACTGAGTCTGTCTACAGTTGCTGGATGCTAGGTGTGTAGGACATTAGCTATCACTATATCTAGGCTGAAAGGTTTGAGCCTATTTTGAAAGAGGATGAAGTAAACTATGGTAATCCATTAAGCCGGCGTCAGGCCCACAGAAAGAAATGAGACGCTCTGAATATTATGCAACACCCCGTTCCATGAGTATTTTAGATCTTCATTTTATGTCGATTACATTACTTGAAAGAGAAAGATCAGTCGAAGAAAGATATTGCTAGCGTTGATACTGCCAGCTTGACTATATTTATTTGGCTTGGCAACTGTCTTAGGATAAGCACCAATATTTATCATAAGGTTGACCTAGGTTTCTAGGTATAGAAGGATAGGTTATACCTCAAACTTCAACTAGTTTTAGTCGAAATGTCTTTCCATTGATGATGATTGATTGCTTACCAACAAAGAATAACCTCAATGATGTCACTACTCGGATATACGGATATTCGGAAGTAGAGCCGCCGAGTCCCAGAATACCCTGCCATGGACTATCCACTAATCCTGCTACCTCGCTTTGCAGTATTTTAATCTTTTCGAAACCAAACATATTTGGTTCGATCAGCAACATGGTGACTATGGAGCTACAGAGAGGTCAGATTTGAGAGAGAATTGCTCAGGTCCATACGATAGCTAATCCAGACACTGCAGGACACAACCACGGAGACGAAGCAATCTCTGAGCAGAATGGCACTGACGAGGAATTGGCTCGAACAAAATCGGCAGTCTCAATTGCAGAGACATTCTCTCTACCGCGAGAGATTCTCTTTGTCTCCATCATTTGCATGGCTCAGTTCATGACCCAGGGCGCTCTCGGAAACTGCCTGAACCTCCTCCACGTTATTGGCGACTCGTTCTCCATAAGCGAACCAGCAGAACTCAGCTGGTTGATAGCAGGCTACAGCCTTACAGTTGGAACCTTCATCTTGGTCTCTGGCCGGCTCGGCGATCTCTTTGGCTACAAGCGCTTGTTTCTCATAGGGTTTGCCTGGTTTGCCGTTTGGTCTATGATCGCCGGCCTCTCTGTCTATTCGACTCATGTGCTCTTCATCTTTGCGAGGGTCTTCCAAGGAATTGGCCCAGCCATTGTCATGCCGAACGGGCTGGCCATTCTTGGAGCGACATATCGACCGGGTCCTAGGAAGACCATCGCTTTCGCCCTTTTTGGGGCTTGCGCACCTGGCGGCAATGTTTTCGCAGCGGCATTTGCTGGCCTCTTTGTTAAGGAACATAAGGACTGGTGGCCCTGGGCCTTTTACTCGTTCGCCCTGGGTTTAGCTGCTATTGCTGTTATGGCGGCTTTTATCATCCCAGACCCCCCTCACAAGCTATCATCAGCGAGCATGACGTATCGAGAGATACTGGATCAACTGGATCTATTAGGTGCAATCACAGGAATCACATCTCTTGTTCTCTTCAACTTCGCCTGGAATCAGGCCCCTATTGTTGGATGGGGAACGCCTTACGTCTATGCTCTACTCATTGTCGGGGTAGCCTTTGTACCGGTATTCTTTTACATCGAACTGAGGGTTGCGTCGTATCCCCTCATCCCCTTCGATTCACTCACAACCGATGTAGGCTTCATCTTAGCCTGCGTAGCTTGTGGCTGGGCTTCTTTCGGTATCTGGGTCTATTACTTGTGGCAATACTTCCAGCTATTGAGAGGGGCATCGCCGCTTCTTACAGCAGCTTGGATGAGCCCCGTGGCTGTTAGTGGTGCTGTGGCTTCGATGATAACTGCCTGGCTGTTGCACTTCACACACCCAGCTCTAGTCATGTTGATGGCTCTGGCGTCGTTCACCACTGGCACTGTTCTAATAATGACTGCGCCAGTTGATCAGTCGTATTGGTTCCAGTCCTTTTTCAGTCTCATCGTCATGACTTTTGGCATGGATATGTCATTTCCTGCTGCGACTCTGATTCTGTCAAACTCTGTGAAGAGAGAGCATCAAGGTATTGCGGCTAGCTTGGTGAGCACGGTAGTCAACTACAGCATTAGTCTTGGCCTAGGCTTTGCCGCAACGGTAGAGGTCCACGTTAATGGGGGTGGACAAACCCCAGGTCAGCTATTATTTGGCTACCGAGCAGCCTGGTACATGGCGGTGGGTCTTGCTGGGTTGGGGTTGGGTATTAGCTGCATCTACTTCTTCAAGAGGGTGCGAAAGGAGGGTATCACTCTTTGAAGCACTTTGGAGACGAATTACGCGAGCCTAACTATGTTTCGACCTTGTGAGGGCGTTTGTAGATGTCAAGGTGTGGCTTCTGTGGCTAGCTGATATTATATCATAGGTATGGGTCATCTCTTTGACGCACCAGTTTGGTTAGTTGGCACACTGTCCTTGACTAAGAAGTCCCTCTGAGCCTTGGAGTAAACCTCTGTAGACTCGGGCTATAAACTACCTACAGAATGCTTATTCAACGGCTCCTATTGAACAAAACTTCATCTAAATATCTTGGGCCTCAGCCGAGCGCCTAGTCTATGAAGGATATCGCCGGGCCATAGAGGCAACCTCCCCCGCGTCAGGCTCACTCTCATCGACGAATCCATGTCTTTGATACAATGGTGCACCCGATTTACTGGCATCTACATATGCTCCGACACCATTCTCATCCGCAAGATCACAACCCCATTTCACGAGCATGGAGCCGGCCCCGCGACGTTGGTAGTCTGGATGTGTCCCGAGCGTGTCAAGATCTAGTGAAAGTTGATTAGCCAAAGCGTATTTCTCACGTATCTCAGGATGCTGCACAATAATGCTTCTGATCACCCATGACTCGCAGTCTTTCATCTTCCTCCCTCTGGAAAAAGACATCGCATTCAGCACCAGGCATGTCTGCACTCCAAGGCGGATAGCGCCGCCCTCGCTCGTTAGGCATAGCCGTGTCCCACTTTGCATAGGCCGCGATCCGAGGCCGGCCATTGGCATCCTTTGTTTCGGGATCGATTACTTTGACGTAGCGCTGAAAGGGTTTGTTGAGAAGATCGTTGCGATTGGCATCGTCCCACCACTTGCGCACATTCGGGGTATCCGGCCATAGACGCCGCATATCAAGATCTGTGAATGCTGCAAACCAAAGCTCAGTAAGGGCGGGGATATCATCTAGAGTCACTGGCTGTAGTTTTAGTGTACCGGGAGCCGCCATTATCAATCTAGGATATATAAGGGTGGGTGATGCCTGTGGCGGTGAGGCAAAAGACTGCTTACGGTCTGTGATGGAAACATGTCACAGGTCAGTCACGTGCTCGTCCCGAGGGATCAACGAGCTGACTATCTGTCGATGAGTATGTAGGTCTATACGTTTGGTCAAGAAAATGAATGTTGATATAAGATGTGATTCAGGACTTGCATAATAATGATTGTTCTCGGGGGGGGAAATAATATCGTTTCACTTGCAGTGCAGAAGTATCCCAAGTCAGTCTTAATTGCCCCTCAACACATACTAGGCTCGGTGAATAAATGTCCAGTGAAGCATCGGGTGCCTTGATTATGAAAGTACCCAGTACTAAGTTAGGTATCTCGTTCTATACAGCCTGAGGGCTATCTCTTTTGGTAACCAGAAGACGAATCTAGGTCGATATATGCACCCTTAGGGGGACATTTAGAGCAGAGTAAGTCTGTATGCTTGACTTCTCCCGTCCTAAGCGTTCCACACATTCCAGCTTTTCCCTGTCTCTCCTTCATAGCCTCATCGCAAATCTTCTGAACCCATTCCTGCCGGAAGATGGTATGACAATACATGCAGGTGTACTGATGGAACAGCCTTGAACACATGGCAGCGGTGGTTCGACTTTTTGTTACTTGCTTGTTTCTGTGTGACTCACAGGTAGGGTACCAGAACTTTTGAATATTGAAATAAAGCTGCCGGTCTTGATTGGGAGGGTGAAGGTGTCTTGGTACTAGAAATAATATCCATTCGCGAGTATTTATAGCTGCGACGACTGAGTGATTCAAGCCGCGGAGAAACGATTCTGAACTATGCGGCTCGTATAATTACAGTAATTAACTCACCAGGAACAATATGAGCTAGATTAGCAATATCTCGGCTGTTGGATATGTCTATGGGATTCGCTGCCCTAGATGGGATAGGTTCATGCAACAGAACGATCACGGAATTCCCACGATTCATAGTCATTGAATCGCGAACAGGAACCGCAGAAAGACTGAATAAGGGGCCCGCGAGTTTGCGAAGCGCTGGCCATTCTTTCAGCTTACCAGTGTTCATAAGTACCGCTGGTAAGCCTGTGTTCAGCATGGTCGTCCTCTCAAGTGAAAGCTCCATGTCGTTGGATCGAAGACGTCGAAGATACAGTTCGAAAGCCATTATGTATGCAGAGAACTATACCGAGATCATATGGCATGGATGGTTAGATGATGGGTGGAACATATCCAGTACTATGGCTGTCGGTCTACAGAGTCAGGGGAATCTTTCGTGCGCCGAAACTATAGGAGGATGAGCTTGAGGCTTGGCATATCGTGGTACGACTCGGACGCGGAATATAATCACTAATTTCTGAGTATTTGAAACACCTCTGGCGGTGTCATTTCGTGACTGGATTGCCAAGGCCTATGGAATCTAAGAAATACCGACTACATGAAAGTATCGGGGTTTAGAGTGACCCCCTGAAGTCATTTGAAATCCACCCCGACAGTTTTGTCAGTCAAAAGACCTGCTGGTCATGGTGAAAAGGCACTTCAAGAGGATCCTCCCCTCGGGTGACTCTCCAGCGATTGGAAGCTTCCACGATTGCATCACAACCTTGAACAACCCACGCCCAGTTCCTCAGAAATGAAGGCGTGGCCTCCCAGCTCTCTAACAAATGCGGTTCTCCCCAAAGAACCAAACCCACCCCGTGGAAAGAGCTTTGGCTGTTTTTCTCGCTCTGGTGATCCCTTTCACGTCTTGAATGTTGTGCAGCGAGTGCCTCATGACGTGGAAGATCTCCGATAATATCCCCCAGAAAACGGATATGGTCAAACGTGTGTTGCCTCCGGATTAGATTGTCCCTCATCTCAGGAAACGGTAACGCGTCCATCCAACATGGGTGTGGACAGTTCATTTGGAGCTGCGTCGGTGCAAGACAGGGTGGCATGCTCTGGGTCGTGGGCCGAAGTACCGTAATGCTGCACGGTGTTGTCGTGCTGGATCTAACAAGCGGACCATGAGTAGAGAGAATGAAACTCGCAACAGCCTTGAGTAGATATTTATTGAATGAAATACCACGGCATACATTGTGCGCGATTAGATGTAGCAGAACATGGTCAGTAGGTAGCGCAGCCTTGTGTTCGAGATGTGGTACCAGCTCCGAGACGGGATGTACTTGATCAGAACGTCTGTAGACCCCATGGTCTTGTGGATTTGACATCAGATCATTTTCATTGTGAATGGGGGATTCTTCGTGGGCACCGTCGCCTGATAGGGAATTGTTAGGCCGAGAAGATTGCGCTGAAGAGCGGCAATTCTCGAATACTCGCCAACGGCCGATGTGGTATGGCTGTTGTCGACACGCCTGAGTCAACGCTCGACTATCTCTCATGCGTTGTCCTGATGTTCTCTTGAGCACATTAACTAGATGACGTGTATGGCACTTTCTTGCTTACTGCGCGCTCTTTGGTTGAGTCGATTCTGCAACCTCTTTCGCTCTTGTCGATCACTCGTGTCGAAAGTCTGGTTGTCGGCTGCCATTATGACCTTGGTTTTCCTGAATAGCTGGATATCGGTTGATTCAGGAACAAGAACATTCCGAAAGGGAGATTCCTGTCATTCTATCCATCTTGGTGGAGTCAGCGTTAGCCCAAAGGCGTAAAAGTGGTCAGCTAGCTTACAAACACGCTGAGACAATAAGATCCGACACTAAGACAGAATGGGCAAAAACTGTCAGCCGTGATGCCTCCATTCTTCCCCACAGAGTGACCAATGGTTCTGGGTATATGTCTCGGAAAACGTTGAGATCGACAGTTCTGTTAATTAGTGTGTCGTAGCAAAAGAAAAGTATATAAAGCTGTCCAGGAACTTTAACTTAACATGCATATCTATTCACATCTTCAGCAAGACATCCTCACACCCAGATCCACTCAACCTCAACACCAACCATGTCTCGATACGCAGCAGCCCACGCCAACCCTCAAGGGCCAGGCGATGCAAGGCCAACCGCTTCTCAGATCGTCAAAGATGAGGAAATGGAAGGCAAGTTGGTTGGAAAAGTCATTGTCATCACCGGGACCTCGTCTGGCCTCGGCGTAGAGACCGCTCGCACCCTTTCAGCTACTGGGGCCACCCTATTCTTGACCGCTCGGGATCTTGCCAAGGCCCGCACCGCTCTGGCTGGAATTTTTGAGCCAGACCGCATGGAGTTGGTTGAGATGGACCAAACCTCTTTGAAAAGCGTCCGTGCCGCAGCGGAGCAAATTCTGGCCAAGACGGACAAGGTCAACATCTTAATCAACAACGCCGGGATCATGGCAGTTCAGAACCTCGAGTTCACTCAGGACGGACATGAACTGCAGTTCGGTACCAATCATTTGTCTCACTTCTTGTTCTTTGAGCTATTGAAGCCGGCGCTGCTCGCAGCTGTGACACCTGAGTTTCACTCTCGTGTTGTAGTACTGTCTTCTACTGCTCATGCAATGGGCAGTATCAACAGCTCAGACAACTATAACTATCAAAAGGGGGGTTATAAGCCATGGACCGCCTATGCACAGTCCAAAACAGCCAACATATATATGGCCAACGAGATTGAGAGGCGATATGGAGGTCAAGGTATCCATGCAACAAGTCTTCATCCCGGTGGGATCGTGACCGCTCTGGGGCGGCATCTGTTGGAGAGTGAACTACAAGGTATTGTGAGCGATAAGGAAATGGCGAAGAGGATCAAGAGCCCTGAACAAGGCGCCGCAACCACGGTCTGGGCTGCCATTGGAAAACAGTGGGAGCGTCGTGGAGGAAGATATTTGGCCGACTGCGCTGGAGCACCGCCATCCAAAGGAGATAATGTCAAGGAGTCGGAGCATGCTGAGTTCGCTTACGATAAAGAACGGGAAGGTCGACTTTGGGAAGATTCTCTTAAGATCGTAGGATTGTCTTAAACACAGCGTGTGGGTTCTTGATAGAAGACTCTTGTTGCGAGGCCCAGTGGATAGTCAGCCATTATTGGCCCCATTCAAGCTCGAGTGGCCGCGCAAAGCTAGATTTCCAAGCGATGACGACAGCTATACGTTTAATAGACGGTTATATCTTTGATAGTCGGTTCTCTCTTGCGAGTGTGGGTTGTTTATGCCATTAGACGGTTGATAATCACGCGATAGGTATAGCTACAAAGCCAGAAAGTCTATCAGGAAATACTCCAGCCTCTCAACTACTAGCACTAGTTATCTTGTGAGGCTGTAGAACAACTGCACTAACTTAGATTGTGATTTATAACATAAGTAGTGCTGGTCAAGCTCATGATATCTTTGCCTCTACAAGCAGCTCGCCTACCACTTACTATGAGGTATTTTATTACCGCTTCCGCATTCAAGAAGAAGGAAAAAGAGCCGACTGTTGACTTTGAACTATATTCGTTCATATAATTCTTACTTCTCTGTGAAAACTAGACAGTGTGCTCTATATTAACTCAGTAGCAATGCTCAGCATTACGGCGAGTTTATCGTTACCTGCCTCCCAATTCTGTAACTGTTGCGCATGTATGGGATGAGTCTGATTCTTCCTAGCCTCTGATAGCTGACCCAGGGTCAACAGAGGGTCGCCGATACCTTCAATCGCCTTTTCTGCACTCCATTCTTCACAACTCCTGGCCTCCCAAAGCATCTTGTTTGACATAAGGGGAAGGTCTTCGAGCGCCCCGCAGCCACCACAGGGGATTTCATTATCGATAGATATGACACAACTTATGGTCACCCACAGACACGCCATTCTATACAGCTATGGTCAGTGATGAGGGTTTGACTAGCTAACTGAGTGTGGGGTCTTACCGTCTTCGAGATTCGGCGAATACCCAATCTTCCCATGTTGAGCTCGGTTCTGCTCGCTCAGTTTTCGAAAACGCTCCAACAAGTTGTAAGAATTGAGCACTGAGTATCTATCGCGTTGGTCAGCTAGTGCCCGAGGTTCATGATCTAGAGCTGCGGCCTTTAGCGCATACTTCAACCGTTTCAAGCATCCTGACTCCACGTCCCTGGACCTCCATATCTCGATCTATGATTGCCATAATCATGTATATAATCATGACTTGAACAGCCATCTGGATCTCGCGTGCAGAGAAAGCTGTGAACTGTCTGGTATTAGCCGAGTCCCTTATTATTACAAGATGAACTGATTTCCACGTAGTACCTCGTCTCGGAACTTTTGCATCTCACGATCAATTGTCCTCCAGAGAAAACGACGTGTCTCTAGTGTCCTTGCAACAAACAACTGTGCGATACTCATGCAGCTTGCCAATATCTCTGGGAGGCAAGGTTCGTGCCAGTGGGGGTGGATGAACGGCGGAAAGGTTTGTCGGCGAAGCATCATCTGCGGAAAAGCATAAAGGGCTTGTAGTATTATTCTGGCAGCATGGTGTAATTTGGGACTCTGGTATGGAAGCCGAGTGAGATCTCCTTTGGCGCTAAGTGATAGAGATTGAGAAAGAGGCTGCTGGTCGCTACGATTGTTACTGGACAGTACCTCTGCTTGACTAAAAGATGATGCCAAACCAGGTAGGTCAGAGGTGAATGAAATCGGTGCAGCGATATTTTCATTGGTGTAGTTCAGTGTGAAGACGTCCAGATCTATTGGCCATGGCCCAGGTTCCCATGATGCTGCCAGGATATCCATGTCGTCATTCCCACTCCAGTTCAACTGTTGTTGTGGCTGGTGCACTTCAGGAACCAACATTTTCTGCGTTAAATACGTGCAGTTTATGCCTTTCTTTTGGCAACGAGAGCACGGCTGAGTAAATGTGCATTTGGCCTTGGCCGTGCTGCAAGAGACACATGATCTCGGGCGACCCTTGCGCGTGGCTTGAGCTCGTCGACAATACTTTACATGGCGTTTGTACGAATGTTCTGATCAATGGTCAGCATCACAAAACAAGAGTGCTGGGATTGATACATGTTAGACAAACCTTGTGTATAGACCTTGTCGCAAAGCAAGCAGTTCTTAATGAAGTTTTGTTCAGGAGGTAGCTCCATCTTCAGTGGCTTGCCTGAGGTTCTTGAGAGTCATATACATGCCGATTTCCACCAGGACATGACATAGCCTAATCTCAGACTATTATAAAGATTGAGCGTTTGCAAGACGAAGCATAGGCACCAACAAATGTGACTTGGAACATCACGTGCTGTAACGGACGATGGACGGGGTCGGGGTTAAGCTTATCTCCAGCTGGGTCTTCTGCCCCATTTCACGACAGATTAACTATGAACTAGTACACGACTATTACTAATGATCAAGACCCAGTCAAGCCCCTATTCATGCTTTCATCATCTAGTCAAGTAGAGTCGGGTCCCGAGCCTGCTTGTTCTACCAAGGGAGTGGCCCATTTCTGTCGCTCAGTGTTCCAGTCGGCCCGTCCTCTCCCAGCGTAGCCAGCTCGACAATTCTCTCGGCCCCAATTTCCGGGCTATGGCCATATTCATTGAAGTCATTCATTGCCGTCTTCACATACCCAGGACAGACCGAGTTGACCTTAGCCCCAATATCATCCAGATTACGTGCGTAGTTGAGCATAAGCACATTGATCCCAGCCTTGCTTACGTCGTAAGCCTTGTAGTCAATGTTATACCAGGCAGTCGTCTTGTCTGCCGACTTCTCCAAGCTTCCCATGATACTGGTCACGAACACGATGCGTGGTGGCCCAGCCTTAGCCTTGCGCAATAGGGGAGCAAGACCCTCGGTCAAGGCAGCTGTACCAACGATGTTGGTCGTTAACGTCTTGTTGAATAAATCCCAAGTGTTCAACTCTGGTTTATGATCGAGCATTATCCCCGCATTATTGACAAGAACGTCAAGATAGCCGTGGTTTTGTTTGATGGTTTCGACAGCGGCCTCGATCGAAGAGGGCGACGTCAAGTCTAAATGAACAGTCGACGCCTGGTGGCCTGCTTGGCGAAGTGCAGCCGCCACAGTTTCGCCAGTCTCCATGTTTCGAACACCGAGGAGCACGTGGTAGGAGTGTTTGCTGGCGAGGACCTGGGTAACAGCTCTTCCAATGCCCTGGGAGGCACCAGTGACAAGAGCAAGAGGGCATGGCGTGGAAGGTGACATGCTTGTGATTTGAGATAGTGTGTTTCGGGATGTGAGATATGAGTGGATTGAGGTAAAGGCTTAGTGACTCTGGTATCTTGGAGATTCATGCGTCTTCTTATAGTTACTTGCTTGACGCAGATGGAAGAGGAACCACAGGCCACTTTGGCCGCTCAGGAGAAATACAAACCTAAAAGCCGCAAGCAGATCCCTTAACTCTGGATGTTTAGATCAATCCCTAATATGTGACCCGGAGATAATTGGTGTACTAGCTTGAGGCCAAGTTTGCCGTATGATGGTGATCATTGGTGCCGCTGTGGGGTCGACGGCCAATTTGGCCGGAGGCATAGAATAATCGGAGAATGATGATTCCACCCCGACCAGTCATTGGTAGAGTGCATCATCAGTTTGTCCCTTTCGGCTTCCCTGGACTTTGGTGACTATATTGTCTTTATTCCTTATCATTGACGCTATAACCAGCGTCGTATGGGTGGCGATCCACCGACTTCAACCGGACCCAATGACAGTCTTATTAAACGGACGACATGCTTGTAAAGGAAAAGAAATGGTTTATGAACTGTGACTCTCTTATACTTGAATTTTTATATGTTTCACGTACAGCATTTATTAAGCGCAGCATATACTCGAGATTATATCTGACTTATCACGGCGGAAGCATCATGCAGAATCTCGCAACTTGAATCTGCCCCAAGGAGTTGAACGAAATATTGGTACTACTGCTAGTTTGGTTCTTTTGTTAATGGAATAGACCGTTACTGTAAGTATTCCAACATTGTGATATCCTCCAAGTCAAAATGGAGGCCACGCTCAGCTGGAGATGGCGAGTAGGATCATCTCCCGTCATTATGGAGTGAGTCTCTGATATATGGGACGAGAGCCAGAATGGCAACAGTGAAAGTTAAGCGAAAGCTATTACATGTCAATTTCAAGGTAAGAAGAGAAAACGAATCCTGTACCATCGACGGCTTGGGTGTTCGTTAGTTCGGATGATGCCTCGTGTGGGTTATGTTGATACAGCCACGCCTTTCTCTTTCACCTCTACAGACTTCACGCCCTGTTTGCTGACCCGAATGAGTTGACTGAAACTTTTTCAACCAATCTACACGTCCATATCTACACTGATATTGAGCCGGCTGGGGAGAGCTAGTGGCTGGTTGATGTGACAAATCCAATACGTGACCGTATGTGCAGAGACTATAGCTCTTCGGGTGTCTTATGCATTTTGCCTGCCCGCTGAGTGAATTCGCAGAGTGTGCAACTTGGGCTAACATTAGTCGAAGCCACCAACAGCCCCTGCTGGTTGTGATCATCGTTGACGATCCTCGTCTAGCATAGTCCAACAGGGTCTGCGGTAACCGAGAGCTAGCGGCACTTCTGTATTTTAGGAAAACTGTGAAAACGGTTCAAATTAGGTGTTCTGTGATCATGGTTAGTTTGTATTATCTGTGCTTGGAGGGAGTATGGATACGATTCAGCTAACCTTTCGCGGTCAAGGTTGATATACTTTCCCTCTGAGAAACAGAGTGAGTCTACTCTAGTCTCATACACTCCTCAATCAAGTCAAGCACGGCCTGAAATTAGAAGGATAGATCTAACACGCTTGTTAAAGTCTTGTACCATTAACTATTCGTTACGCTTAAGGGCTCTAAGTCGACTATCTTATATAATGCAGGTCATGATTGGAACGAAGGATATGTTTGCCCTTCAGTTCCCAATAGGAATGTTTCTGAATCCCACATTCTCCTCGGTCGGTTTCTGTCGCTTCCCATCCTTAACATAGTAGCGGGCGGTTATCCGGCTCCATGCCTCGTTACCAGCGCACATATCCTCGAGACAGTCAATGTAGCGTATGACGTCCGCAGGAATGGGCTTGCCGGTCTTTGCTCGCTCAGCTACCAGTCTGAAGTGGTTGTTCTCAACTTCCTGGACCTTGCGTGCGAGGAAGACTCGGGCAGCCTCTTCGTCGATGCCTCGCTCTGCCATAACGATGGCTATCGCATTGAAGAGATAACCACCGATCTTGCCCTCACTGTCACGGGCCTCAAGAACCTCCTTCTCCCAGCTGAAAAGGTCGTTGACGAGAACAATCTGGGCCGAGGCGTTGTGGCCAAGCTCCCTCAACCATTGCCTTTCGTCAGCAGGAAGGGTTATATCCATGGCCCATCGCGCGAGGGCTCGGCAGAATCTTGGCATTATTAGCACTTTTCGCTTGATAGCATTTCAAGCACGACACTTACTGCAGACCAACATCCAAGTCCCGGTAAGCGAGATAATCTTCCAGGGTTCGATGGTTAGGGCGGTCTAGGGACACTTGGGCTCGCCAGAACCTGGCCAGTGCGTCGAACACCTCTGGTGTCTTTTCCTTGTCCAAAGTCTCCATCTCAGTGATCGAATTAACCATGATTACTGACCACGGTGTGTTTTCCAGTGGCTTTTTGTCGACCAAAACCTGCGTCTGTAGAAGCTCGTGGAGTTTAATAGCCTACATGGTCAGCGACGCGCCTTGATAATGCAACTGGTTGATGACCTACCTCCTCGTGGCCCATCTTGTCCAGAACATCTATTCAAGTCAGTGTCTGAGGTCTTGCTGCTGGTATGAGAATTCTACACACCATCTAATATGAAAGACAAAGTGGTAAACCTGACGCATGTCAACATGCGCGAGTCTCGAGCCTCAGCGTATGACAGCGCCGTCCAGCGGGGAATGTCCATATCAAGGAAGAATTGTCGATGGGCATCAGATGCAAAAGGCCAGAGGTCCAGGAAGAACTGGTTATCGATATGACACAAGGCATCTCCGTAGGCATGAAGACGAGGGGTGAACAGACTAGTCCAAAGCCCGGACTGCTCAGCCTTGATCGACTTTCGGTAGCTCAGCGCGCCATCTGTGGGTGTTTCGTCAATCGAAGCGTTATCCACAGGGTTGACTTCTAAGGATACGCCCTTCAACTGCACGGCGTCCATAGTCGTACCGTCTGTAGACACAACCTCTGTAACTGCTGTCGACATTGTTGGATGTGGTTCGAGTAGATGCTGGCTGTTCACTGTATGGGGTATACTATGTCAAAGTGTCGAGTTCGAGGGAAACAAAACGACAAGCACAAAGGTTATCATCTCTTTAAAACACCTCTGCCGAGCCCGCTTCTTTGGATGGAACGGCCTGGGCAGTTGCGTGAAGGCGACTTGAAGGGGCCATCCTTGATCCATGCTTGACACTTCCCTGATAATGGCACAATCTAGGCCCCCATAACAACGAGACTTGCGACCTTGAAGTAGTATCGCGCCATTGTCTATTCTGCGCAGGATTCTCGTACCATGCAGACCACTTCTAGTGCCATGCCTACTAGCCGCTACTGGGGGCTGCGCGAGGCATTATATGTGTCAGGTTCAGGGATTACCGCGGTACCGTTGGAGGGCTTCTCTCGAGTCCTCTTTGATGCAGTAGCTTGCGTAGCTTGCGGTCGACCAACATGAACCCAAGCGAACTTGACAGCAAAGTGGAAAGCTCAATTTGCAGCCGAACTATTGTGGAGTCAACGGGGTTTCAGACCGCTATTAGGGGCGTATCGATGCAACGTCTCAGGGGTATTCTCGACTCATGTGATGGGCTAGCCATGCTTGGTCTGCCCGCCGCAGCACAGAAGCCCATGCTTTGGGATACTACTCTTTGTTACATGGGGATATTATACGGATATTCGGTCCTCGGTAAATAGGCGCATTGCTACATCTATCCGTGAATCCTCACAATCTGTAGATTAAGACTTCCCGAGCCCGAGAAGCATAGGCCTCCCCCACACGGGATCTCCCTGTATTCCTACCGGAACCCTCGGTATTTCATCCTTCAAGCCAAAGCCCAACTCTTTGCAAGGGTGTGGCCAAGCAAACCGTTCTTGGGGTCCTTGTTGGCCAGTTTTCGACATCCTTCCGAGACTTTCAACTTAGTGCCCGTTGTTGGTCGAGCGGCTTGTGGCGAAGGGGGCGCGCTATTTCTCGGCATCCTCGGGCGTGGTCCGGCGCTATCTGGCAAAGTGAAGCTATTTGCTTATATGCTTTTCGTAAGTGCTATACAGATTCTGACTCGTGCAAGTTTAATGCCTCTCGACGCGTCTCGCTCTAGTTTTGTAATCATCTTGTCATCACCTGACCGTGGGGGGACGTGAGCTTCTCACTCGGGTTGCGTAGACGCTTTGGGGGTGGTGGAGAAGTTGGTGGCGAGGGTGTTGGCCCCATCTCCACTATGCCAAGTGTTTACTGTACACGTCAAATACAACACGTCTCTCGATCGGCGCGGCCCGCGTGAACCACTATAAACATCGATGCTACCTCTCGTTATTCGGGTGTTGGTCATGATAAGACGCTGACTCCACAATCCTCTCAAGCAGGGTTAGTTAGTGATGGATTGTCTTTGCTGCTTAACCCGGACGGCTATGAAGCCTCTATCGGCATAGGCTGTGGTCATCGCTTCGTAGGGTTGCGCCTGGCAGGTGACAACGCGTCTACGTTTTATTTCGCTAGTTTGTTAGAACAGGGGGCCTGTCTTATCTAGACTCTCGAGCATCAACGCGCCTCGAGTCCACGGCTTAACAATATCCGAGTTGCAATACCTAGCTCATGATCCCGGCCCTGAGAATTAGTGACTAGGCATTCATTTGCATTTCCTATAACCCTATTAGCCGCTGTTTCCCTATGTAAGTTTCCTTCGTAGCTTGTACACCATCTTGTGGCTGAGTTGGTTATATCTCAAAAACAAAGTTCCGATATAGATACACCGGGTTATCAACGTTGTGAAGAATTGAACGAGTTTAAAGACATCGACATAAAGCTTCTTTCTTCTTTTTCTCTTAGAACTTTACAGTAAACGGATTTAAACAGCGAGTTCTCATATCAGTCGCAAACTCTTAAAGGTATCATACCAGACGAGGCACTAATAAATGGATAAACTACCCAACTTACTTTGCAGCTGATGCATCCCACATAGACTATATACTGCCTTGCTCCGTGTAGGGATGCTGTGCGCAACTTATCACAGGAGACACATATACCTACCACGCCACAGACCACATTCTTACAGTTAGGAACTGGTATATTGAGTTTTTAGGGTTATTACTCGAAATTTCACGACGAGTATTGGGTCATCGAGTGGGAGGTGACCGCGTTGACAGTTAAATCTGGCTAGTAAAGTAATTGTGCTTCTTCTCCGTCTGCAGGATATCATATGATACGGCCAAGTCGCTATCCTGAAATATCTTGATAATAACGATAAACTGCTATCAAATTTGGACTGGCTCCAGCTGGGGTAGCCACCTGTTAATGGCGAAGATTACTTCCACCAACTCGACATGATATTAGAAAGATTAAGCAATATCGAAGGATCTTAGCACATATATTTCTGTGAGTATAGAACTGAATAATCTCAAAAAGGTTATATAAACATAGCTAGTATAACAGTAATAATCCAAGCACGCACCAGGTTGATCAGGGGCATTTGTAAGAGGAGAGGCTACAGAGCCTAGAGAATCGTTTTGACAATTTCAACAGTTCAGGTGCAAAAACGTTGACTTTTTCCTCTACACTTGCGCGGCCATGAAGCCAGAGTCCTCTCCGAGTCGTTGAGTGGGTTGTATAGCGTCCGGTCTTTAGGCTATGCGCATACTCCAGTGACTTATCGGCCGGTGAGTAGTGACTCACTTAGACGTTGCCCTAGTCTTTTTAGGTCCACAGTGTGGTCTAATCTTCTTTCTCTTCGGCTGATCTCTTATTCACGAGCATCTCTCGCAGCTGAGATAACGCTTCGATGACTGTTGCCTGTCGAATACGATCACGATCGCCCGGAAATTGAAAAGGCCCTAGAGCTTTACTCTGGTCTGCAGTCGTAATACCGATAAACACCATACCCACCGGCTTGCCGTCTTGCGAGTCTGGGCCTGCCACACCCGTTGTGCTGATTCCCCACGTCGTTGTAGTATCGAGGGTAGTGACTGAACGTGCTCCTGCCGCCATTTGCTGAGCGACGTCGCCGTCGATAACGCCTCGTAGAGATATCAGATCTGCGTCTACTCCCAAGAGGTTCTGCTTGACGCCAGTTGCATATGAAACAACACCGCCACGGAAGACGGCACTGGCACCCTCAACTGAGGTGAGGGCAGACATGATACCACCACCTGTTAGCGATTCGGCAACGGCAATTGTCTCTCTCTCATGTTTTAGCATCCGTACAACATCCCCTGCAATGTCGCGGAGAGTTTCGGAGCTTCGTTCGATGAATTGCGGTGAAGAGGCCATGATCGGTGATCAAACAAGTGGCAATAGGAGACAGTCTGGGAATGATACTCACTACGTATAACCCAATAAGAATCTTACCTAGCTCAGGTATATGTTGGAGGAGATTATATAGAGGAATCCTCGAGTTCTGCCTGCCCGTATTTGCATATCAGTATTATATACGGACGGCGAGAGGTAATCAGCTGTGACACATTTACCATCTCACGTCCCTAGAAAATTCACGTCATAGCTGAACTCATTATGCTTTCAATTGTATTTGTGTGATGCAGTGTGTTTCTTCGTCATTGAAAAACACACGAGAATAATTGGGACAAAAGTCGGCCTCGCCAGCACGTCCAAGGTTGACTCGGCTGCCTTGTAGGCAGCAAGAACACCTTGCAAATGACTCATAATAATGATGCTATGGCGTCCTTTCCACTTATGGGCCTGGAAGACCATGCCTAGGTAGTGTAAGTATTATAGTCGGTGCCTGCCATGGTGATCCCTTGTAAGAGTAATGCGTTGAGACTCCATATATGCTTATAATTTCCAACCAAAACAAAGCAGACAGCAATTTTTTACACGGTCAAAGTATCATCCCTAGTATAACATATACTCACAAATCAACAAGTAAATATATACCCAGCTACTCGTGACACACCTTAGCAGCTTTCTGCTGGCTCAGCCAACATTAGTCAAGATACTTCTTATACACCAAGTTGGTTACCTAGTGCCCATAGCTTTGGAACTTGTTTCCCAGCCGAACACAAATTGTGTCATAGTCTTATGAATGTTATTGACTGGTCAGTACACTGTTACCAACTGTGAGTCATCTGATTCTATCGGTCATAGGTTTACGCCGCTTACTTTATCCGCAAACCTAGGCTGCCGTTGACAGCCAATTCTGTCTAAGGTACTCTGACAGCGCTAACAATTACTTCTATGTTACTCTTAGGCATCTTATATTGCTCTTGTCTATTTCCAGTGATGATTTGTAGAGCATGACATAGTGAAAGTGATATAGCTGTAGGTACGGCGCTCCAATGTGTGGGCACTTCAAACATGTACGGAACGCCCTTCAAATGTCGTGATGGGTACGCAAGCTGAATTGGCTGATATGAATGATGACTTTATTAAGATATTAATTAAATGCCAATACCCCTTCGACACACATGCATCGGAGATGAGGCTTGGAAGAGGATGTGATCTCCCATATTCTCGTTGACACAAATAACAGTCATGTACAGTCTATGAAAGCTACTATAATATACACAGCGTAGATGACACCAGGATCCATGAGATAACTAGAGCTCAATGCCCAATCTTGAAACCGCCTGGCCAGAGCTTTTGGAAGATCCGGAGTGGATCATACTTTCGCGAGATCTTCAGCAGCTTCTGCTTGTTCTCTTGGCCATAACCGTCATAGATATTCTGGAAACCTGCAGCATCTCCCATATAGGTAAATGGGTCGTAAAGACCAGCTTCCAAGGTGGCGTTGGCGATCGTCCACGTCGTGTTCTTGATCCAACTGAAGACGGCATCGTTGTGCTGCTCGCCACTCCACTCGACAACCTCGGCCCAAGCCAAGTAGGTACCCTTCGACTCGAAGTCCAAGCCTAAGGGATTACCGCCAGGATTGTACTTCTTGGAACCATTTTCCCACAGCGAACCCAGAGGCTGCCAGTCAACCGAGATGAGCACGCGGTTCTCGGCGGGAAGAACCTTGTATAAGCTGGGAAGAGCACCCAAGAAGCCGTCGTTCACGATCTGTATCCCTTCCAGTATCTCATCATACGTCTTTCCTGTACATGAACCGGCGATGAATTGGTCATTGATCTTTGGCGTCACCAACTGACCAGCCTCGTCGGCGAACTCGGCAAGTGTCTTCTTGGTAAACGTATTAGAAATAGCAGGAAGATCAAAGAAAGGCCGAAAGCATTCGGGTTCAGAAACCGAATCGCTATCGTAAAAGAGAATTGCGCCGCCAATAATAGTCTCCTCATCGACCGCAATCACCTGCGGAACGATATGTGCAAGCGGATCAGTGTTGAAGGCGGAGAAGTTGGCCACAGCCTGCATGATTATTAATAACCAGATTGAAACAAATCAACGCTCCAACTTACCTTTAGGAATCCAGGGACATCTGCTACACTGTAGATGCCAGCGTAAATCTGGTCGGATGGGAAAGTGGCGAGCTTGAACTTGGTGACGATGCCAAAGTTGTTGGAACCGCCCTTGAGAGCCCAGAAGAGATCCGAGTTAGACTTGGACGTGACCGATACAATCCGGCCGCTGGAGAGCACAGCTTCGTATTCAAGAACATTGTCTGCGGACCATCCACGCTGATTCCCGTGAAAGTTGACGCCTCCCCCCAGTAGTAAACCGGGAACGCCGACAGGGGATAGACGGCCACCAGCAGCAGCGAGTTTATGCTGGCCTAGATAGCGATATACCTGGCCCCAGTCGAGACCAGGACCTACCCAGACAGACTTCTTGTCTTTGGCTAACTCAAGGGTGGTCAAGTTAGACATGACGATGAGCGGTCCTCCGTCGATATTGTTGGCACCTTCGATGGCCATGTGCCCACCTCCACGCACAGCAAACGCTGTCTGGGTAGTAGCCAGTAACCGTGCAGCCGCAGAGACATGCTGAGGGCTAGTTGGGCGGAAGACGCATGCCGGACCAAGGATCTCGTTGTTTGACCAAAACTCTTGCGACTCGTATTCATAGACTGGATGTTTGGGCCAGAAGGTCTTGTCAGGGAAAGTAAGCTTGAGTGCTTTGCAGCCCAGATTCGACAAGCTTGAGGCGCTGCTGGGGTTCAACCACAGGGCCGCCAGCGAGAGCAAGCTGAGGGTTGTACTGCCGAGCATTGTGGAAGCTGAAGAGACGAATTGGAGTAAGGAGATGAACAACAAAGTTCCTCCGACGTTGCGTTCAGTGGCAGCAGTTCATCCTATGAGTGAATTCGATACGAGTTGGTTGCCTATTTCATGTTGACATTGGCCGACTTGAACAAACCCAGCATTTTGATGCATCGGCTTATTTGCTGCAAATGGTAGATGTTGGTCGATAGCACCGCTCGCCTCCTGATGCCTGCGTGAACGGGTTAGACCAGGAACCGAGGATCGCCGTGATGGCGTTTTGGAGCAGGGCCTCGGGTAGCAGGGTTAACACGGACTTATGGCTCCATGGAGAATCATTGACCCCAGGAAGCCAAGACTCGCCTCCGACTCATCCGCTGGAAATCCTCAGTCCCGCGGAAGGCGTATTGCGGGAAAATAGATTGACAGGGCTAGTTGCAGGGGTTACTGGCGAACTCCGTCTTTAGCATGAGCCCATCATCCATGGGGTAGACTTCACCCTTGACTACCCGATAGTATCTCGTGAGCTAAAGGCTGTGTTACAGTCGACGGCTCATCTCTTTGTGGATAGTCCAAGTCAGGTATAGCTTAGTTACCTGTGTTGGACTACGGAGAGTATCCGCGCTTATTATCACAGTTGGGAGAATCCATGTCCTCGGACTGCGAAGCAAAGTCTCCACACCTCGGCCAGATACTCCGTACAAATAAGAGGATTCTGCAGGAGGCCCAAACTGGTAGTTATGGTAGCTCTTGGCGTGTTGACATGGGACTTTATGACTGCTTTCAGGTGTGGGTGGCACCCAGCAACAACCGAGATGTCAACCTCGAGACCAGCGAGCGGGGACAAGGTCTCCAGATGATCTGATGGATAGCATTCGCCTTGTAGCCACAACTCTACATCCCGATTTTGCATGTATCTCAGGGTGAATTAATACATAGTGGCGGATGGGGAGTGTCTGCAGCCTGTCTGTAACTGTTGAGTTTTGATGCGCTAACGGTCGAGCGTATCAGCTCAAATACGTGAATGGGAGCACCATGTATTCTGTTCCAGCGTGCATAGTTGCAAGATCAGTTGATCGAATGTGCCATCCTTCCTCCAAGTTCCCGTATCTTCCGATGGCGTGAAATGTTGAATATGCGTCGTTATACTGTCTAACCGCACACGAGGTCTGGACTCAATCCCGATCACTTGGTAGCCCAGGCCTACTCCTGACACGCAGGTGCTCCAGTCTCCCGGGTTATAACCTCTTGTGGGAAGGTGTTCGGAGTTTTCAACAACGCACCGAGAGAACGGATGAACTCTACAGGTATTGAAACCGAAGACTTGTGTGCCGAGGTCGTATTATCCTGGTACAGAAGCAGGAGCATGCATAGAATGCCGACGGAATAGGGAAGATGGCCACCCTGATGTTGTAACGAGACAAGTCTTGGCCATTCGAGATCAGGTTCCTCTGGTACCGAGCGGCACAGAACTATCCAGGGGGGTAGTAACCGGCCGAAAGTTCCTCTCAAGGTCGAAGTTCCTGCATTTAAGAGCCGGGGTACTTTAGCCAAGCTGCTGGGAAGTGTGGAAATGGTCCGCATGTGCCGCCTCATGCGTATGTAGAAGAGAGGCAAAGCGCGTCGTGATAATCCATCGATACCCCGAAATCGCACCCCCTTTCTTGGATGCCTTTCCGCAGATCTTCACAGCAGAGTTGTACGCCGTTCATAACTTCAACAGACCAGCATTTCTCTTCCACGGTCCCAGGTATCAGCTTGGGAGTTTCAAATCCTCGACGACGATCACAACGTCTAACTAATAGCCTGAGCCCCACCGATACCCAGCATGTCCGTGGATAACGGAGTCGTCTATCTGATAGATCCGCCATCAGGGGTGGCCCGTGATGTTAACCAGCCTCATGAAGCAGCACCACTTGTTGCTGTTACAGCCGTATTTTTCCCGCTGGCGACAATATCGATGATTGTTCGAGTGTACACGAGAGCGGCCCTCGTTCATAAGCTTTCGTTCGATGACTGTGAGGAAGCTTTCCATGATGTAGTCCTCCTGCTAAATCCGTGTAGATCTCATGATTCTCGCTTGGGTACGATGCAGCTTTGTTAACCTTGAAACGCAAGTATTGACATTTTTTGTTTGTAACTGTTAGTCATGCGATGTTCTCCTCGTTGCTTTCACACTCAACAGTAAGTTCTAGGAATAGATGCATGTCTATAAGGCTGATGATTGTAGTGCTCAACTACGGAATGGGGAAACATCTTTGGAATGTCCCGTTCACACCCGATCTCTACCCTAACTTTTCCCTAAACAACCTGCTCGCTGCCATATTCTTCTGTGCGGCGACTGGACTTGCCAAGGGTAGTATCCTGCTCTTCTATCTTCGAATATTTCCCATCAGGACAACTCAGATCTTGGTGTGGATCGCCTTCACCTTTATCATCGGATACTCAACAGCGTCCGTGCTGGTCAATGTGTTTGCCTGCAATCCTGTCCAAGGCTCTTGGGCAGCAGAATATGTCGAGAGTGCTCAGTGCATCAACAGACCCGTCTTCTACTTTGCGCAAGCTGGTATGGGTATTCTAGCCGACATTACTACTGTGTTGATACCGGTACCATGGCTGAAGACACTCATGCTGCCCAAAAAGCAAAAGATTGGAGTCGGAATTCTACTAACCATGGGCGCATTGTAAGTCTTAATACGTTGCTAATAGAAGTGTCTCTAACTGTGGCAGTGTATGTGTGGTGAGCGTTATTCGGCTACAGTCTCTCAATGTTTTGCTGCATGACCAAGATTTAACACGTATGACAGTCGGAATACTCTAAGATCCGTACCACGCTAATGAGAACAGATAACACGGTCATGGCCCTGATGTGGTGCATCTTAGAACTGAATTTGAGCATTATCGGCGGCTCAATGGCCACCATCAAGCCGTTCCTTCGGATGTTGATGCCTCGCATGTTTGGCACCAGTAGTGGGAGGAGCAACAACGACGGCATCTATCTGCATTCCACCAGCAGGAATACTGCGTTTCAGCAACGATCTATGCGTGGAGCTAAGCTTGATCACTCAGGGAAGGTTTCAGTGACAAGTCCTGGGTATAGTACAGGCAGTGAAGAGCTGATCTTTGCCCAGCCGTCAGAAGGAAGATCGGTGACTTAACCATATACTTTAAACTTTATGCTAATCTATTAATTTGATCCGTCTTTAAGTCTTGGTCTGTAGCCCTGCTTTTTTCTCTCATGTCAAGATGTCAACTGCCTCGTCTTTGATGTTTTTCAACCTGCTTGAACAAAAACGAGAAAATACGGCAGCATAACATTGTGTTTATATTCAGTGTATTCCACGTAACATCATATTACTATCTTTACTAGCCAAATAGCTGTAACGACTAGAAACCATGATCTTTTGCTGCAAATTGTTCGAGCTAGAACCCATACGCCGAAGTAATGCCATTACTATAAAGTATAAACCTACACAACCACCATGTATGCTCAGCAAGCCGCAGCAAGTCGCAGCAAGCTATGGACTGTTGATATATCAAGATCCCAAATAAATGTAATCAATTGTCTAATACTAATGATAACATGCTAATCTGTCTGTCACCTGTAAGCTATTCTATTCACGTGATTTGCGAATGGTGACATGATTTCGGAGTATGGCGAATCGGGCGGGGGTATTTCTAAGCAGTTTCTGGCCTGTTTTTGACTTCACAACTGGTAGTCTTCCCGCATATATGTTTCATAAGCTTTCTGTAGTGAATGATTCATGGTTCCTCACTCATCAACAATGAGTAGCAGGAAAAAGATATCATCTGTAGCCATCATCGGGGCTGGGGCAGCAGGTACTTGACACGCACCATCTATATCGTTATCTGACTGACCGCGATCACTGATAGGAGCTGCTACCGCTGCTGCACTCAAGGCGGAAGATTGTTTCGAGAGAATACGCGTGTTCGAAAGACGAGATCGTCCTGGTGGAACATGGTAATATCAACTGTGAACTAACGACCTCCCGACTTCTTGGCTGACCGTTGCCAGGATATATGACCCGGATCCAAGCCCGACACCCCCGTTACGACCAGGGGAGCTGCCACTAGACTTGGACAAACCATTGCCTATTCCGGGCTCGCTGCCTACAACGACTCCTCCTAGCCAGCAACAAAGATACACTCAAACACCTGTTTATGAGAATCTCACGTAAGTACTCGATATCTATATAGCAGATACCATTAACTGATGAATCTTGATATAGCACAAATGTTCCTGATATTGCAATGTCATTTTCTGACTCGCGGTTTTCCTACGGCCCATTTGTTCCCCACCACGTCCCGCGACAATACATTGAGAATTACTTCTCGTTGCACAAGACTGACAAGTTCCTATCTCTCAACACCACAGTCGAGGATCTCTCAAAGCTAGACTCGGTCGATAAAGGGCACGAGAGATGGAAACTGACTCTCCGGAAGTATGACCCTCTTCGACGGCTTGATATCTGGTGGGAGGAGGAATTCGATGCCGTGATTCTGGCCAACGGACATTATTCGGTCCCATGGGTATGTTGGACTACCAAGCACCGTATAAACACATTGAAGTAAACTCACCAGTATAAATAGATACCGCAGGTTGCTGGCTTGGAAGCCTACATGGCCAAATTCCCAGGTCGCGTGGTGCATTCCAAGTATTACCGCTCTCCCGGACTTCATATCAACAAGAAGATTCTCATTATCGGCAATTCTACATCCGGTCACGATGTCACTACAGAACTAATCTCGACTGTACATCTCCCGGTATACCAGTCTAGGAGATCGCGATCAAGGTGGGATGGCGAGAGGCCTCCACTTGGTGTTGAGTGGAAGCCTGTCGTGAAAGAATATCGATCAGACGGTACCATTCTTTTCGAAGACAACACTGTCTTGGGGGATGTTGATACAATCATCTACTGCACGGGTTACAGACCATCTTTTCCTTTTTGGAACACCAAAGTTAACGGTCGTCCGCTGTGGGACTATCAGTCAAACAAGCTCATCAAATGCTACTGGCATACTTTTATTCAAGACTTCAAGACTCTAGCTATCGTGGGTGTGCCACGGGTCTTGACATTCAGGAGTTTCGAGTATCAAGCTGTCGCGCTGGCTCGGCTTCTCTCTGAACGGAATGCCCTTCCACTTCCCCCATTAGAGGAACAGAAGAAATGGGAACAGCACAGGGAAGCCGAGTCTAAAAGAGAGGGACTTAAGTTCCATGATATCCGATGGGAGACGGGCGAAACTTTAGGATGGGTAGAGGGTCTGTTCAAGATTGCAGGGCTAGGAACGTTGAGTGGAGAGGGGAGAATACCACCAGCTTTGACGAAGGAGATCATTTGGGCCATAGAACACCTGAAGAAATACCCGGAGCCGAGACATGAAGAAAGTGTCGAAGATGGAGGGATTGAAGGGGACGAGTGGGTGGTGCTTGAACGACCGCGGAAAGACTTGCTGGCATTTATATGATCAAGAGGTTAACCAGACTTTTCAGTATTTACTTAGACTATCTTTGACTTTTTCTTAGCCGAGGGCCGTCCGAATCCTTGATCATCGAGAGATCAGTTTTAAGTCCTATTTTACAAACTCTTGGCCCCCCAAGGGTGCAAAAGACACCAAGATATCAAGTTTGACAAGCTGTAGCGGTGTAATCCTGAGAGAGTTGAGGCAATAATAGATAAACAACCATTCTACTTGACTATTGTACCTTAGCCGTGAACCCTTAGAATGAGGTAAGAGGCTCATGTCAGATTATATCTCGAGTGTCTAGGCATACGGCTGCAGCAGAAAAAGCCAGAGTATGGCTGGAACGAAGCAGTAAAGCAAGAAAAATTGGTATCAGTACTAAACGATGTACTAACTTAGTAGCAACGAGTAGCTATTGGGTAGATAAATACTGTAGTTCTCTTGTCTGTCCTGGGCTCAGCCCTCCCCCCAGAATTATATATAAGCTTTCGTCAAAAGGAAGCCGAATCTTAGTGTCTTTAACAAAATATCATATACGAGAGAGAAGCACTCGCCATCCTCTCCACTTCAGGTAGCTATTGCATCCGGTCAAGGGGTTATAGCATTTGTCCAAAGACAATCAGCGGAGATTGACCGCGTCATGTAGCAGGGTAGCACGGTTGTTGAAACAGCCTACCCTACCGCCTAGCATACTTTTAGTATCATAAACTGATACATTGTTAGTTAGAATAGAGATGAATACAGTCAGACACAAGTAAGCGTGAGACCAACGGAGGATTTTGTGAATGAGATAGGAAACGGACGTTCGCATGAATTTCCAGCTGTTTTACACTCTGTATCTCGTCACGTTTGATAAAAGGAGTTTGCCAACCTGGTGACCCAAGTAAAACTCGGTTATCGATGCCTCAATATATGTCAATGAAAAAGACTCAATGGCTTCAAGATCTGCGCCAATCTACTCTGCTTCTTTAGAAATGATCTTTGCCACTTCCTCTGTCTGACTCAGGTGTACCATGTGACCAGCACCCGCAAGTCTCACGATTTTGCTACCTGCAATGGCAGCCCGCTCTTCCTGAACTGCCTGGGGCAACAGCCGGTCTTCTTCGCACAAGAGATAAACACTGGGCACCTCTGTCCAGCCGCAATAAGTCAGGGGCTTGCCCCAACCAGTCCATGGCTGATGTCGGACCTGTCGCGCCCAAGCTTCGGCCTCATCTGCGGGGAGATCATGGAACAGCAGATTCAAAGGGTCACGACAACTCTGTGTGCCGTCCGATTCCTATAACCATGCTTAGCAAGAGCCATCGCGGTATAGGACTTAACTTCACCGTACATTCAACTCCATAAAGGGCAGCAGAGGAGGCTCTTTTCCCTCTGGAATGACACCGGCAGCTATGAAGATGATCTTGCGCACACCGCCGACCTGTCCAGCGGCTTTGCGCGCTGACGCGGTAAGTCCCTTGAGCGCAGCGCTTCCTATGAAGCCACCTGCTGAATGCATGACAGCGACGACGCCTTGCTCACCCGCATCGTCGACGACGGGGGATAGTTCTGCTGCAATCCCCGCAATATCATCATCGAGAGTCGGGCTATCAGGTGGCGTCGTTCCGGTGCTTCTAAGAGCTGTGATGTGCACAGTACCAAAGCCACGGCGGCGTAACGCATCGGCGAGGGGTTCGAAGACTTTCGGTCCTTCATAAATGCCAGGGACGATAAAAACTGAGGGAGACATGGTGTAAGTTCAGCTGGTTGTTGGCGCTCACAAGATGAGTAGGTGGATGCGGAAATAACTGGTGTATATAACGCGAGGTATGTAACGTATGTAACGTTAAGCTGTTGGTTGAGTCTACGTGTGCCTCTCAGCAATATCACGTCAGCATCAGAAAGTTAGTGAATCTCGACAGGGCCTCTTTAAATGCGAAATACCGCATAAGAAAACTAAACAATATGATAGTATATTCGTCCTTTGCTCTTTAAATAACTACAGTATTGACTTTCACTGGCGCTCGCTACTGTTGCCACCCCATCTAGTTAAAACGCAGTGATCCTACTCACGTTATACGTCGGAAAGTTACAGCTTAGCTTGCAGAGGCTGTGATACTTATGACGACCCCGTGTAACAATGTGGGAATGTAACAGCAAGTCGGCCAGTTCTGGCCAACACGCTGATTGAATGCACACATCGTCGAAGTATCAGCAACATATCCGTATAGTGAGCGGCCTGGAACGACTTTAGATACACAAGACGAGTCAATCCTTCTTCTTATACCTTTCCTCGCTTACAGACTTACCCGGCTTTATAGCAGGTTGTGATTACGACCACAAAAAGGGTAATGAAAAGCTCATTGTAGGATTGACAATCATTATTATACGGAGATGATAGATGTAACATGATCCGTGATCCGTCTTGAGTCAACCAGCGAAGCTTTTCCTACCGATATTAATCTACGGCAATTCGAGGACCCGGGACTAGGGTCCTCCTTCTCTCCGAGATCAGACTGCACGAAGATCGCATCTCGCTTGTCGGCCGTTTACTGAAGATCGACGGAATGTCACGGCAGTTAATTACGTATAACTGGAGCTTTGCGTCACTTTGCGGACCCGTCAAACGACTCATGCTTGTAGGAGGATCCTCGAGAGCCCACCCAAAACACCAAAATCTCACCGTGGCTGCAAATTCGTAACACAGCACGTGCTCCTTGTGACTAACAAACGGTTTCTTTCCGGTAAGACTCCGTGGCCTGAGTATTGCCCTTGTATCAGATATAATTAGCTGAGTCCCCCTAAGTTAGTGCTCTTATCTGCTATGATACTATGCGAGTCGTGAGGACCAACACGGCGGGAGGCATTATTGAAACGGATCTACGCATGCACTAACATCAATGAAACTGGTCTTGAGATTCCAGGAGTCTAGTGTCATGAAGATCTTTTGGATGGACTGGAGCCAGCGGTTGACCCACGGCAGGTCACTTGCGGCAGAGGCGCCATAAAATACAGGGATCTCCGTCTTTTCTAGGGACATATCCTTGAATACCGCGTGGATGGGGGGCTGGATGCTTAATGGGGCTGTGATAATTCCTTACCATCCTCGAGTTCCACGTGGAGAAGCGAGGTTTTGGTAAAGTCATTGTAGGACCTCGGCCGATGGCTAGAGATTTGTCCCTTCTTCATATGTGTTCATCAGCTCGAGACCAATATCAACCACCATGCCTGTTCTTGCTGTTAAAGCCAGCTCGTGTCTTGCCTTTTTGCTGTGCATGGCCTGGCTCGGGCGGATCCGTTTCTATCGCGACCCTGGGAGCATCTTCTTTGACCACGAACGCGCCTATGAAACTCATTATTCCTTGCATCGGAGAGCTGAAGCCCAAGAGATCATAAGCTCGTACACTAACCCCACAGATGAGACCCTACAGAAGAGTCTAGACACAAATAAGAGCCTGTGCATAGGTATCAGTTCTGTCAAGAGGGAAACACAATATGTCCAGGTGAATGGTCTGAATCTAATGTTCTTGGTTGTAAGCTGATAATTCTTCCTGAGCTAGATAACGATCGGAAGTCTTTTACATGGTCTCACTGAACAAGAGCGAGCCGACCTTCACATCTCGCTCCTTGTTGCAGAGACTGATCCAACTCGCCACCCTGCATGGGAGCAAGAATGGATTCGCGAAGCCGTCGACGATGTTTTCACCTATGAGGTAGATGACAAAGAAATGAAGCACCTGCAGCACTTAGAAGAGACCGCTCATTACTCTGAGAAAGGAGTGTACGACTACTTGTACGCCCTCCAGCGTTGCTACGACACTGGTGCGCCTTATATCGGAATGTTTGAAGACGATATCGTGCTCGCACGTGGATGGATGGTCAGAACTCTGCGCGGTGTGCAACAGATATCATCATCACATCAGTCATGGTTGTTTATGCGTTTATTCAACCAGGAACGCTCCATTGGATGGGCAAGCAACGCAATAGGCGGGAACAATGAGCATTGGATCATTCTCGGCATCGGTCTCGCCATTTCTGTATCTTCACTATTGGCTCGCAGGCGTTGGCGAATTGCTCGCAAATACCTTGATAAGGGCACACTGCTGGTGATCCTCGTCATTCTCATTCCTGGGTTGGTAGTTCTGTTCTACCAGTCTGGAAAAGCATCGATGCTACCGCCTTCACCAGGCGTCTACAACGAGCCCTTTGGCTGCTGCTCACAAGCCATGATATTCCCGCGAATACAGGTACCGCAAGTTATTGAACTTTTAACTGAGAGGAAAGAGGGCCAGGTGGACTTACTACTGGACGAGGTAGCCTTGAGTAATGGTCTCGAGCGATATGCTCTATACCCCGTGCAGGCACAGCACATTGGTAAGTTGCAAACCATTCCCCTGTGAAAGATGCTGAATTGGCTAAACTGTTTAGGCATTGAGTCTGCGAGGAAGACGGCTAAGAACGAAGCCCAAGCTATTTGGAGCATGGCTTTTGAGGATTTAGATCCGAAAGGTCTAGAGCATGATCACAAGCGGATGGTAGAGACCTACGACAGGTGGTACAATAAGCTATAATAAACTGAAACATACTTTTGATTATTTTGATGGTTATGGCAGTATTCCAGTCAAGTTTCTGTGAGCGCTGATAACTTGGTATGTAAAATCCCTTTAAACAGTATGTTTCTTGTTATTGTAGAATGATGATACATGTGACTCGTCGTTACTACGACTATATCGTCTCAACTGTCTGCACTACAGAAAAAAGATAGAGTCTTGCTATTTGCACAGCATCATATTACTAGTTGCACAGCATCACGTGGTTTCTGCCGGGCGGTCAACTCAAATTCCCTCTTCTGATCAATTGATTCATAATCATTCGGATATCACATACAAATTCACATACAAATCAGAAGCATTACAAAGCGATTAAAACAGCACAAGAAACACTCAATTGCATATATTAGATTGATCGAATTAATAGCTCAAATCGCTCAAATCGCTCAAAAAACAGCATTTCCCTCAATGCGCATACATTCGTGACGGCCCCGGCTGTTATTCCGGTTGCGCCGGCGCAGATGAAGGTGGCCGCCCTACTGACTCTGCCTGAGGTTCAGGGTTAGGGTTAGGGTTAGGATTGGGTTAGGGTTCCGGCTGACTCGCCGCTTATCAGAAGGAAATGGTCACGTGATGCTGTGCAACTAGTAATATGATGCTGTGCAAATAGCAAGACTCAAAAGATATTAGGCAAGCTTGATGAAGAAAACATATCCAGTTGGAAGCTAGTAGCACCTGCTTGTTTTTAAGCTCATTCCATGGGTGTCATTTCATGTACTTTGCGAAACACATATCTGCAGCCTTCGCAAAGGGTGTCAGTACGTATACGTATAATGGAAGTCGACTATTCCTCTAAATTCACTCGGCTTCATAAAGTGCTTTATGGCTATCATTTTCTGAGCTTGCCGCCGCCGCTTTCGAACGTCTTTGTCCTATTTGCTTGTGTCTGAGGCTCACAAAGCTCGTAGTACTCTAAGCTGGAATGATGAAATTGTTAATCAAGAATGGGGTACTCATAGAGTAACGCAGTTCCAATGTCAACTACTACCGCGAGCATCCGTGTTCACATACAATAGAGTGTAGTGGTCTGTAAGTACTTGGCATTGTGGTGCGTCATATATTCTTGTGATAATCTTTCCGTTTTCAAGCCTTACTACTTCCTGTGGTTATGGTATATGATCAGGTCTTCAAAATCTACCCAGGAAGCACGTTACACTGCAATCAAAGCACCTCAGCCTGTTGCGATTGCTCTTCAGCTTCCAGTCCCAATACCTCCAATATCTCATCAGTATCAGTGTGATCTCTACCATCTCTCATACGATGACACCACTTGACAGTCATCTCTCCTTGTTCGTTTCTCTCGAACAAAAATTCGCCCCCTTGCTGGTCTGGCCGCCCTCCCTTTAGAACGGCTGTCCCCACGGCAAATAAGCCCCAAAAGGCCTTGCTCATACCATGGAAGAAGTGCCAAAGGAGCGATTGCGGAGAATACTTCTTTGGATTTCCTTGACCCGTTGTTTTGATCATGCCTAGTGTGTCGAAAAGCTTTCCGGTCGGATCCACGTAGACTGGATGCGTGCAGCCCGTGTCTTTAACATAATAGTCAATCAACTCTACACCCCCACACCCAATGAAGATGATGGATGTTTTGGAAGGCTCGAGTCTCTCTGGACTGGCGGCTTCTGACAAGAACTTGACGTAACTGGAACAAGCCTGCAATCAAGACAATATCAGCTTCAAGGTCCGAGGTAAATATGGCAATGGGCTTGTACACCGCAAAAGAATTGACGAATAAAAATAACCAGAACACGGCGAGGGGTATTCGGTCCGTTATAGAGGCTCTTGAAGGAATGTGTCGTCTTTTTGCTATCAAGGACCTCGAGTTGTTCAATGGCCTTCAAGTCGTGGACCGACGGTGGAGTGTCATTTGCCGGCAAGTCTCGGATACCGTTTTCCTGATTGATTCCACATGTGTCGTTCATGATGGGTCTTTTTATTGGTATCTCTGGTACAGGAGAGAAATGGTAAAGCTCTTGCTGGATAATATGAATGGATGTCAAAGTGCTGTCAAAGTGCGGTACCGTTAGAAGAGTACGCTTCCCCGCTGATCTCCTTAGGTTTATGTACTCTGTAGGCGAATTTCAATCTCGCCTAAATCATGTCACTCGTTATGATTGTGCGGCACAGCATCGGATCTCCCATGAGGTATCATGATTGTCTACCTAGAGAGAAAGTAGATTCATATCTCATTTATGACCACTGTGAGTGCTCCGGGGCTTCTCGCTGCCTCTTCTTCCAAGTCAACCCCTTCGTTATAGATGCAATACCCTCAGACAACATAAACTTGATCGTGTAGTGCAGCAAGAAACTCGTCGATGATATACTTTGAGATATAACTATAGGTACATAGCTATACCGCCGGTACTTACTTTGCTTACTAGCTGAGTACTCTTCAACATCTGTGCATCCAGGCATCTAGATTAACATGCTAAGCTTCCGAGTATCCGAGATAATAAGCACTAGGAGCAGTTAGTTAGTATCCAAGGTTGTGGGCCGACAACAGTAACTACTCTGTAGGCTAGCTCTAAGTCTGTCTAGTGCTTGCAGGGGTTGAGTATGTACTCGATGTTCTATTGTTGTCACATTGTTACCGTTGACCACATGGATACTTCTGAGACTGGGCAAGGCGCCAAAGGCCCACGCACTAGGCACTCAGCCTTAAGTTGAGACCGCAGTAGTTACCAAATCAGTCATCTTTTTCTTCACCCCCGCCCAGTACTCTGCTTCCAATAGAAACTTCATCAACCTAGGCTCACTCTTTGGATATTTCTCGAGATATCTTGAGTTCTAGGTACAGCCAGCCGTTGATTGCCAATGCAATGTCCATGTTCCAAGGGACTTATTGTCAATCCTACCTTTAAAAAGGGCCGGATTTATCCAGACTATGTGAAGCCAGATTGTCTCTATATAGATATCATCCCAAATTAAGCCGGTTGATTCATTGGTGACGTTCGTGACTCAGTAAGATTACCTCTTTGTTCTCGCCAGATCGTACCTTGGAATGGCCTAGCAGGTGATTTATATCAACCTTGATCTATATTAACTAGATGCTACTATATCGGTCCAATTACGAGATACCTCGTCTGCAAATCCTCCGTGTGCATCGTGGTCGGTATCCAAAGTAGTCCTCCCCTCGAATATGTGGCCTAGGTTATGGTATAATTCCTTATCTTGACATTGGTAGATTTCGAACAGGCTTTTAGTACCAATGCATGGAACTTTCTTCCCACATGTTTGTTCATTCACATAAGCTATGCTACGTGCCTTATGCAGCGAGAAGATATAACCACCAGGCTATTACTCCTATAGGTTTATACCAAGTCTTTTCTATATTGTAGGTCCAATATAGATCCAAGATCGCCTTTAGCAGAGAGCCGACTGCATGACTGAAATGGTAAGGTAAGCGAGGCGAAGGTGGTATTAACTAACGTTAGGATGACAAGGCACATGCCGCCTAATTGTCTTCATATAATCACTCCGTAGAATGATTAATACCCCGGGGGTCGAGAAACTGCGATATCTTCTATGGTCAGATCAAACGCCTAACTAGGTGATGACTTGAATGATCCAGCCACCTCCTACGGACTCCTAAGATCCTCTAATTTTCCCGTTGATTCACGCTGCGCCTTGAGGAGTGGCTAGGATTCGGCTAAGCAAAGGGAAGCCCCAGGGTTACCCCAGAGTGGCAGAGTGGCTGGTCTACTTAGTGCCAAGTCCTTGCTCAATGTGGATAGCTGCCTTGGGTCTATTCATTACTTGCAGCAATAGTCTCCTCCATGATTCGATGCACAGCTACCAAGCCTGTCTAGCTGGCGTTGGCAACTTCGTCATAGCTGCAACAGCCATCACAGAACCGCAGTCTCGGTCGGCTGTGCAGCCAAGCAGCTCCCACAGGAATGGCAGGATCTTGCTCAGCCTGATGATGCTGACACGCTCGGATCCGTCGGCGTGTCAGCATCTTAGACATCCTAGCGTCACGGCAACAGCCCCCAATAGCGTCACAACAAAACCCCCGCGTCTGGCAATCTTCCTGTTTTGCTCCATCGATCCTCACTATTCACACCATTGTCGATATGGCTGCCTATCGCGTGCTGGCTTTTGTGACCCTCTACTTGGGAATCGCCTCGGGCGCCTCCAAGCCCGCTTCTTCTCCCGGTCCTATTGCGCCGAGTAAAGATCCCTGGTACTCTGCACCAGCTGGCTATGAGGATACCGAGCCCGGAACAGTGCTCCGCCTACGGCCTGCGCCTGGCAACTTGACCGACATCATCGGCAACACTTCTGCCACGTACAACATTCTTTACCGCACAACGGACAGCCAGTACAAGCCCTCGTGGGCGGTTACGACTCTTCTCGTGCCGGAACTCGGTCCTAGCAGCGCTTCTGCCCTCGTCTTTGACCAGGCTGCTCTTATATCGTACCAGGTGCCATACGACTCTGCCAATGTCGATGCCAGCCCCAGCTACACCTTGTACACCACTGATGAGTCTGATCCTTACGGCGCTGCCTTGGGTCTTGGACTGTTCGTGTCCATTCCAGACTACGAAGGCCCATTGGCCTCTTTCACCGCAGGTGTTATCTCGGGCCACGCCACCCTTGACTCAGTTCGCGCCGTGCTCTCGCTTGGCCTCGGCCTCAACACCACCTCTCCCCGCGTCGCACTATGGGGCTACTCTGGCGGTGCACTAGCCAGCGAGTGGGCATCTGAACTAGCAGTGCAATATGCGCCAGAGCTATCTGGGACCATTCTCGGTGCCGCGCTGGGGGGCTTGACACCCAACGTCACCAGCGTCCTCGAGTCCATCTCGGGCGAAGACTCGGCAGGCCTGGCACCAAGCGCTATCCTGGGACTCACAAGCCAGTATCCCGACGTTCAAAAGTACCTCCTCTCTCAGCTCAAGACCGAGGGACCCTACAACAAGACCGGCTTTCTCGCTGCCAGAAAGTTTAGCGTGGCCGAGTCCGGCGTCGCCTACGCAGGAGTGGACATCACCAAGTTCTTCAAAAAGGGCAAAGATACTTTCCGAGACCCCAAGATCACCGCAATCATCAACCGGGATGGTATCATGGGCTATCACGGTGTGCCTCAGTGGCCCATCTTTGCGTACAAGGCTGTCCAGGATGAGATCAGCAAAGTCGCTGACACGGACGCTCTGATCGAGAGGTACTGTCAGGTTGGTGCCAACATCTTGTACCAGAGGAACTCAGTTGGAAGCCATTCTGAGGAGGCTTACTATGGTCTCGGTCCGGCTGTGCAGTGGTTGGCGAGCGTCTTGACAGGCTCATATGCGGACACTTACAAGACTGAGGGGTGTACTGTTCAGAACGTCACCAGGAATAGCACTGCAAGCCCGTTGAGGAAGCGGGATGTTCCTAATGGCGTGTTCAGCTTGTGGTGAGGTCCTGCTGCGCCAACTTGGTAGCAGTAGCTGGATATAATGTGGGCATATAGGGGTACTGATTTGTAATATTGATAGCGATTAATTTCTGACGATAGTGTGTTCGTCTGAAATGAGCATAGTGATGTAGCTTTATGGGGAGAATCCAGCTCAGCGTGGCTTCTTATTCATGTGAATGGACATATAACTCTCGAGGTGAGCCCTACCTGCTGACGAGGGACTCCTCAGACAACGAATGTATATGGTTTGGTCAAGTGTCTAGTTTTCGCGCATGTGATGTTCCCATTCTTGACTCAAGTCGCTTGAGCGTACGGGTATAATACCGTGCGTTACTACTATCGTTCAGTCGGAACCATTATCGTTAAACTTGATGCTCAGCACTGTTCACATGCCGAACGAGATCGCATTTTTAGGGTCACTACATTGAGGGGGCATGTCTCTACCTTCAAAAGCATGCTCGAGCGCGTCACATCAAAGTCCAAATTGTGTCCCAAGACCCGAGGCCTGTAAGGGGTATGAAGGCGGAACTAACACGCACCAACTAACGTGCAAGTTGAAGGAGAGCAATGTATACGAATAGGCCGAAAGATGCTACAGTAGGCATTCCTGAGTCCCAAACACGCGATACCTAGCAATATCACAAAGCAATAGTGCCCCTACATTCAATCAGATTTCACGTAAGTTGCTCAAGATACCTACATCTCACCGTTTCGAGAATCCGAACTCTAAGAGCTCTGGACCCATTCAGAGCTTGAGCCTTTCCTCGAATACCTCAATGTGGGGCCTGAAGGATAATCGGCCGCCAAAATGATGGAAGCATGGGATTCGGCACTGGCTGTCACGCTCAGGTCTGTGTGTCAAGCTGCATGGCCTGGATGTGCTGGTAGAGGGGAATGAATGCAGAGCTCCATACCCACGCGAATCCGCTTCAATCCCGTGACGGAGTGACCGGCTCCAATAACCAGGGGTTATGTGGCAGGTGTCCAGAGTATTTTGGCAGCCAAGAAGCGGCCGGCGTTGAGGAGGATCGAAAATGAGACATTAGCGCATGTAAAGTCTATTATATAGAAGCCTGCGGTTGTGCATGTTGGACTGTTGAGAGCAATGCACATCAGGCCGTGGCTTTGATGCGCTGTTGGCCCGGTGTGGGCAATATCATCTGGACGTGAGTTGCTTGCATATCTGGCCGCAGGCAGCGATAAGGTCCCTGTCGAGGACAGTCGTCTTATCGTACAGAAAGATCAATGACTCCAACGCCCACATACCCGGGCAGTTGTTTCGCGAGACTGTCTAGCTGTGGAAGGCTGGGGCTGACTCGAGGCACATGCTGTCTGCCAGTCGCGTTCGGCAGCAAATAAGTCGAGAGATGGTAATATTGTCAGCGATTTCTTCGAGTCTTTGATGGTATGGACTAGGTCGTCGAGAGTAGTAACCGCAGGCTTCATTGACTTGGGAGACTCTGAGGCGACGATATCGCGGGAGAACTGTGTGGTCGACCGACACTTGGCCAGGGCGGGCGCACGGGTTTGAGGGCTAGTCATGATCAACCATGGTACGGAGTATTGGGTTTATCTTTTGGCAAGCAAAGCGGGTTGTAAGTGTCTGGTGTGTCTCTTCGATGGTAGACAGGTCTCGGCAGAGCTGTTGCAGGGCGTCTTGTCCCTCTCGTAGTCGGGGCAGAACACTTTGAGCCTTGGGAGTCGCGGCAGCCTTGCCATTCGGGCTCGTTCTTGATCGGTATTGTATGCATCCTAGGCTCTATCGACCGTACCTTCGTCGGGGGTTTGATTGTGATCGTTGGCGTCTTTGTCCGTCGAGGCCCCTAAGTGTTCTCCCTTCTCCCATCAGCCACCACGGGATGGAAGTCCGCGAGCTGTAAAGAGAGGGGATTACGAACTAGAAGAGAGTGGGAGTCAAACTCTGGAAGGAGACAGTGCCATGTTTTGAAAACAGTGACGTTCTGGGAAGAAGATAGGACCGGGCGGGCAAACGTCGATGGCGCTGGGCTGTTCGTTCAAGGTTGTAGTCTCGTCATGCTAACTATTGTCGCTATTGTTGTTGCTGCTAGTGTTGAGCTGCTCGCGTTGCTCGGCGTCTCGTCAACCTAGACGTGAAGGTGTTTTATACTTCGTAGTCTGTCAGCGAGAGTGCGATTCCGTATTCGCGTGTGATAACGAAGTAACAGTTCTGGTAGTTTCAAGATTGCACTAACTTATCCCACTAACCAAAACGCGTCACACAAATCACGATCACGTGCCATGGGCAGATGGTGAGAATATCAGCCACAGCCCTCGTCTCTATAGCTCTCTTTTCAAGCCGGCATTATTATCATACATTTTTCGACGTGGCTTTAGATACGATGTTCAACTCACTATACAATGGAGCCATGCTGAAAAACACTGTTTGAGTACTCCGTATTATTATGCTCGTTTCATGGAACTCGTTTGCGATATTTTAAGGTGAACTCGGGTAAAGTGACCTAACTACCCTATCGCTACCAACATAATTCGAGACGACGGTGATCCAAATCACAAGCGAGAAAGGAAAGAGTATATTAGTGTTTAATTGTGCCTAGTATTTTCAATTGACACAGGCTTGAATATCAAGCCAAAAGAATACGACCATTGTTCACTTATTAATCATCTCAACCACGTCGATGGCTTTTGTTTCGATGACATATGCGTGTCATTTGACGAAGCCACGGGAGGTACGAAATGTCTTGGGGTACCGCCTTCGGACATAGATTTACCAACTCCTCCGAAATCATCTGCAGATGCTTCCCTCAGGTACAAAGGAGGCATAGTTCTAATAAATTCAACTCTATCTCGACCAAGGATGAAATGGACTTGGTAAATGCCAACATCATCGCCGAGGTTCTGGAGCTTCAAACAGTACATCACTTCATACGATGATATGAGTGGAGATATTCCGTCTGACTGGCTCTAGTGCGTATTCAATAGTCATATCGCAATCAACGAAGACAAGGCTACTATCAAAAATGAGCTCACGTCTGGAAATGGCTGGATTGTAGAATACGTTTTCATGGAACAAGTACGTTAAGTGCAAGTTTGGTCCAATATCTGCCTATTAACCCAAGCATCGTATCCCATATATCCGCATTAGAGAAGGTTCGTGCACCACTGGTAGTGACTAATAGATGATAGATTCATTGTGTATTACGTGACTTATTCGCTCCTCAAATCTTGCCCTCATTAACTAGGCGACGAATCGTGTCGATAGATCCGTCAACTGCCACCTTGGACATCTTCCAGTTCTTTTCCTCCAACTCCTTGGCTTCCTCGCTGTCCTCCGCAATATTCGGATAGCGCCATTCAAACGCATAAGTCAAGATCAACTCGCCATCTGGTCCTTTGCTGACAATGTTTGACACGGTGCTGCCATCTTCCTGATGAAAGTTGATGCGGCTAGGCGCGAACTGAAAGACGGTCTCGGTGACAGGTGCTTCGCTGCCTCTGATGAGGATGCCCGGGGCGAACTTGACTTTTCTGGTGATCTTGTCGCCCGTCTCGGTGGATTCCTCACTGAGGACCTCACAGTCGACGATAACGGGGACGAATTCTTGTGCTCGGCGGACTTTGCGCTTGAGACCGGCCCATACTTGGTCTTTGGTCAAGACAGGGAGGGCACCGGTGGGGTTGATCGGGGTGCTGTAGGCCAAGTTGAGTGTGACCATTGTTGCTTTTATGTAGGTATCTGAGTGTAGGTGTCTTGAGTATGCTGGTGTTAGGTAGATTGTAGATTTGTGAGTGTAGATGTACCCAATAAAGGCTGAGATGATAGAAGCTGGTGATATCGTCAAGTCCAACTCGAGATGATGGCCTCTTATAACATGATGGACGATATGCCTGATTATTAAACTAGCGGTTGTCGGGAAACGCCAAGACCCCGACCCAAAAGCAAGAGATCAGCCGCCAGGATAAAGCACTCGGTAGACAGCGATTGGCTGGCCCGAGGCTGATTACGGAGCATTGCTAACTCCTGAAGTATTATTAACTTACGCTATTATTCTTGACCTTATCCTATACTTCCTCGTAGACTTAATAACTAACTAGATGGTCGGTCGAATAGCTCAGAGTAATCGATACCTCCTATCACCTTCACTGTGCTCCAAGTTACCGCCCGTATCGCTTAAGCCCCGGTCGATAGGGCATTTTTAGTGTATTTCCATTCCGCTCACGCGCGCTGACGCGTTTTGTTGACTCTAGAAACAAGACAAACTATAAAGTATGGGTGCCTTTCCATCACGAAACAAATTCCCTGTCGAGGGCAGGGTAAGCCACTCCTCCCAACAAGCTATACTCTCCGCTGACATTCAATGTAGACCGTGCTTATCACGGGTGGCTCCCGCGGGCTTGGCCTTGCAGCCGCCTGCCAGCTCGCAGCGAAAGGCGCCAACATCATCATTGCTGCGCGCAACGGAGAGGTTCTCAAGGAGGCCGTTGCTCAGGTCCAGCAGAGCGCAAAATCGCCCTCGATTCAGCGCTTTCATTTTGTTCAGGCCGATGTGACTACTGCTGCTGAGTGCGCTCGCGTTATCGCCGAGGCCACTGCTTGGAATGCTGACAGCTCACCCGATATCGTATGGTGCTGTAGTGGGAGTGCCCATCCGACTCTATTTGTTGATACCCCGGTCGAGCAGCTACAGACTATGATGGATAGCAACTACTTTTCGAGTGCCTACATGGCTCATGCTGCGCTCAACGTCTGGTTACGGCCCGCTATCAATGGTAGCAAGACGACGCAAACATCCTCTTCACCGCCAGCCCGCCACCTTGTCTTCACAGGCTCATTTGTGTCTCTGTACAGCTTCGCTGGTTTCACACCTTATGCTCCGTCTAAAGCCGCCATCCGCTCACTGTCAGATTCTCTCTCGCAGGAGATGAACCTCTACGCAGGAGCGCACCCCCATGAGCCGCGGGTCCGTGTTCATACCATATTTCCCGCTACGATGCCTACCAAGTCTCTAGACGAGGAGAACCTTGTCAAGACCGACGTCACCAAGTCGCTTGAGGAGGGGGACCAGGTATTGACGCCCAACGAGTGCGCACGACGCGCCATTGCAGGTCTTGAAAATGGGGAAGAGCTGGTTGCGACCAGCACCATTATCAGATTGGTCATGACGAGCGTCATGGGCGGCGCAATTCGTGGAGGTTGGCTGACAGGGCTTGTGAACACGCTTCTCAGCTGGGTGGTCATGGTGGTCATGGTATTTATTCGGTGGGAGATGGACGTCAAGGTGAAGAAATGGGGGAAGCAACACGGTAGTAGTGGCATGAAGTCTTGATATGAGCTATGTAATTGCCGCTTCAAATTTATGGTAAGGAGATACAGCAAGCATCGAAGAGAGGCTATGATTTGGTGTTGTAGGAACTAATCACACTCTCTGACCATATCTAACAGCAAAAGTTGGATAACTAGCGTCGGTGAGACCAATAGGTTCTTTTACGTATTGCTATAATTTAAACGGCAGTTTCAATCTTATGACTAGCTACTGGGTCTATATTAGCAGATGGTTACCCTTAGGTAAAGAGAAAAAACAGGAATGGCTTTGGCTCTTTCCACATATGAGGGAAGGGGTAGTGATCATTGATGTGTATAGATATGAGTTGGAACATCCCCTTTCTTCCTCGAATTATACATAGATTGAGACAAGAAATTAACCCTGTCATCAGCAATGCGGCAGATGGAGGGAATTATTAACGAGAATATCTAGATAGCACGCGCACTGGCCTCGTAACAATGGCATCCCTTGCCTCGTCCTTCTGATCAGACGAAGCTACCCGAACCATCTCACAAGCGTAGGCGTCTGAACCTCCGCTGATGTCAAAGTTGTGGGTGCTCGAATCATTATCGTTCTTGCTGGAGCAGTTGACATTTCGAAAAACTCGAACAAACCAAGGCTTTCTCCCAGGCCCTTTCCAAGTCCAATACTCCTTGAGGTCATATTCGCGTGGCTCCAGACTGCCGCCAGAAAGCCGCACTGTCAATGCAACCAAGCCATTGATGGATGCGTACAGGAACATGCCGCTGTCGGGGTTATTAGACAAGCTCTCGTTAAATCGGTGGTACGACTTACGCGATAAGCCCGTAGGCGACACTGTACGAGAATGGAACGAAGGCAATGACGGCGAATGATGGAAGGGTATCGCCAATGTATCGCCAGTTCACTTGCGTTATCTGTCGGGCCATCATACAGCCAACCTGCCAGCCATGTGAGTGTCTGCGAGCAAGCAAAGGTATTTCAGCTTACGAGAATCAGGGTTGAGCCAGTTGCCCAGGGCGGAATAGAGGCGAAGATGGGTACGAAGAACACAGAGATGAAGAAGCAAAGCCCAGCAACCATGGCTGTTAACCCGGTGAGGCCTCCTTCAGCAATACCCGCACCACTCTCGATGAATGCAGTGACCGGAGAGCAGCCAAAGAGAGCGCTAATTGAGATGCATATAGCATCGCAGCAGTAGGCGATAGTTGACCGCGGGAAGTCTCCATCTGCTGGGTCAACCACACCGCAGAAGCGAACCATAGAGTACAGTGTCGCTGTAGCATCGATAACATCAACGTAGAGAAAAGTGAATAGAGCCAGCGCGAACTGAGAGCCGTTACTATCAACGTCCCAGTCGAGGGCGTTGAGTGTGTGCTTTATAGGCTGGAACGTCACGACCTTGCGGAACAAGTCGAAACGCGAGTCGCCTTCGTCCGTGTGCGGAAAGTAGGTAATAGAAGTGTTACGGCTGTACAGTATTAGCAAAAGATAGCTTGACGAGTTGCAGATTCGATGTAGCTCACGGCCAAGATAGGATAGAAACAAGAGCAATCCCGATGATGAAGGCGTACTTGACACGAAACGCCATGAGATATGCTGTCAAGATGCCTCCAGCAAAGATGGCCGTCCACAACTGGGTCGCTATCAGTCCTCCATATTCATATCTAGTTGGATCTGCCACGTACCTTGGGGCTCGACATGAGGCCCCCATCACACATCTGAGTCTCAGGATTGATCATCTCGACCGGACATCCGGCCAGGGTCAACGGCGTTGCCTTCCAACCCCCCGTAATAGCGCCAATACCAGCTGAATATGACAATCCGATCTCGGTGAGAAAAAGTCCAATGCCAACCCCGGTGGCGGTTTTGATGGTAGCAGGAATAATTTTGACGAGCCACTGTCGCATCCCCGTGAGAGCAAGGACGATAAAAACGAGGCCCTCAACAAAGACGGCGGTCAGAGCTACTCCATACGGAATATGGCCTGATCCATTGTAACCAACCACTTGAAAAGCAAAGTATGCGTTCAGACCCATGCCTGGGCTATAGATAGTCAGTCTCATACATTATGCATGGCGTGAAGCCATGGTACCTACGCCAGAGCAACAGGGAGATTGGTGAATAAGCCAAAGATGAAGCTGGAGAGAGCGGCGATGGCAGCAGTTGCCGTGATGAGATCGCGTCTAACCTCTCCGAGAACGTTAGTTCTTATTGTCAAGCAAACAGGCTCTAGATGGTTTGCTCACCCTCTTTGCATGTCGCATAACTAGGAATATCATCGCACTGCACTCGATCCTGCAAGTCACACGGGCAAGGTCCGCCTGTCTGTGAAAGAACCGTAGCCTGCGATCATGTCAGAAAAGAACAGCTATGATAATGCCGCGGGATCAAGTACATTGACTGCGATAATATACGCCATGGTCGTAAAGGTAGTTGCGCCTGCGCGGATTTCACCAAGCAGCGAGGAGCCTGCAATCTCATTGTGCTAACAGCAACTGTCAGTCAAGTATGCGATACAAGAGCGAGTAACTCACATGGCCACTCCCTTCCAATCTGAAGAAACGGCCAAATGCACTTGATGAGACTCGTCTATCGAATCTCTCAATTGCATTCGGTGCCCCGCTGTCAGGGGTATTGACACGATCCATTATGGCAGTTTGCGTTAGAAGCGAGATGCACAAGTTGCTGCATAGACTTGAATCCACGAATTCTTTGGGAGAAGAGCTAGTTAAAGGTGAGCATCGATATGGCGCTTCCAAGTGTGTGCGTCTAGTTGGGGACAGGGAGCAGCTAACAGAGTCGAGTTGACCCAATCGACCGTTCCAGATCGATCCGAAGCCACAGCCCTATGTGGCATCAAGCCAAGTTATTCGTTTTGGGAGGGTCATGATCCAGGCGTGTATGATGAGCTACGGGTCGGTCAAAGCGATGGGAGGATCTGAGTTCCACACCAGATCAAAAGGGGAGGACAGCACTAGCTCAGCCACCTGTCAGGTACCTGACGCGACGATGACATTAACCAGAAAAGCAGCTTCATTTGCACGGAGAGGATCTCGTGGTGTTTGTTTCGTGGTTTGTCTGGGATTGTGTGGCGGTAGACTTGCTTGTGCAGAGCGTAGATCAGGCCATGTCTCGCACAGAGTACATGGAGAAACACGGATGGTAAGACGGGTCGTGATCATATTAGGTCTGCTTGCTTTTGGCGCGGTGTTATTGATCAATAGTTCTCCCATGGATAAAGATTGTAGCAATCACTCAATTTCTCGGTTGTTTTGATCGGCAAATCGTGTCCAACATTCGAAGCAGACTGGTATTAAGTTAGTTAGCGGGCTATCAACTTGGATGAAACGGCGGCGTTTGTTTGCTTTTCTTTGACAATGCAGCCCATGAAGAATTCGCGACATCAACACGAAAATAAATAGGAACTTAAGGCTGCGGTTGAGTAACTTACAAGAAATTCGTCGACGCAGGTTCAGCATGTTTCTAAAGATGATGTCTTTGTAAGCTCGACACTTGTATCTCTATGTAACATCGGATCTCGAAACCACCCAGCAAAGGCCAATGCCTTATCGAGATTTGCGCTCTTACAGCCTGTCAATGCTTTTGATTCCTGGACGGAAAAGGGCTTTCTGATCGTCACCCCGCAAAGAGTCGAGACTCAGCCAACATACTCCAGGCCATGCCATCAGCTCGGCCCAACAGCGCCACTAGCTCCAGTCGAGTGGCTGAATGTGCTTTCTCTCCCTCTCTCCATTGTTGGTCCATTTCCTCTGTACGTACGGAGTACTCTGTAGTCCAAGGAATAGCTGCAAGCATGACCCTGGAGCTCGAGATAAGATCAGTCCATGATGTGCAGTCCAATATCAAGTTTATCAACAAAGTTTGCTGCGAAAGATTGTAAATTACTTCCCCTGTCAAAGCTGTTTGTTAACAAACATAAGAGCCCGCATAGACCATTCATCGTCGAAATACCGGCTTCACGACGAGGCGTAGTATGGCGGCTTCGGATCGAGAGGGCCGTGAGCTGAAGAGTTCCAAGTGACGCTTTAACTACTCCGGACATGCCACTATCTGTTTACAGAGTAACATCACCAAAGGAACGCGTCCTCAACGTGAGCACCCGATGAATCTTGGCGTCGATAGCACCAAGCCAGCCAACAAACCTTACTTGGAGGGCCCGTGGCATGAAGCTAGGGGGAGCTCATACCAAGCCCATTGGCTCACAACAGAGGCAAACGTAGAAGAATGGCTTTGTTTGTGTGTGGCAAACCCGGTAACCTGGCACCAGCTGTGGCAGCTGGTACCAGGTTCTCGGCTTTCACTTGCTTTCCCGACGGTCTGGACGATACCACATGACGGTTAGGTTCAGCCTCGCAAGCTGCGAATTATTGAGCCGTGTTCTCCTTCACCGTTCTCTCATTTGAGAGATAATCCAACAAATTCAACAGGGGGAGAGGGATTTGTTTTGTAGGGCCAGGCTCTTTACTTGAATGTCCGCCTTGCGTCATCTTGATTTAGCTGCAACAGTTGCCCTCGATACTATTGTCGTCGTCACTACCACCTCCTGGACCAACAAGAGGAAGATACGAACCCTCACTCTGCCTCAAAAGCGTAACAAGACTTATTACAATCACCACGGCCTCAAAGATATTTTAGCCTTGCAGCATTCACCATGTGGGACGTCGTCTGGACAGATCCCAAGAAAGAGTCTAGAAAGGAGCATCGCGAAAGAAAGGCCAGCAAACCAACGCGCAAGGACAAGACTTCTTCCACACCAAGATCTATCTTTAGCCGGAGCTCAACATCGTCGAACGAGGTACCCTTTCAGCTCAATTTAAGCGGTCGCAAGGCTTTTGGGAGGAGCGTCGCATCTCCATCTCCCACGCTATCTTCCGCAACCACATCGGCTCCCACCGGGTACTTCGATTTTGAGCCTCATCAGAGCTGCAAATCCTTCGCAAGCTATGAATCAACAAATAGAGCTGCTCGCAGTCCTGGATTTATCACCAAGCATATGACTTTTCGTGAAGAGGTCGTGGAATGTTCCGAAGGTTTGTTGATATACTTCCAGCAACTTGTTACTCTACTAACCCACACCTAGAACATGTACACATAGATGACTCTACCAGCGGTCATCACCTGCGCCAAAGCTCATCAAAATCATCGTCTTCGTCATGGAGCACTACAGTCGCTGCGCGGGTAGCTCTAGAGCCGATTGTTCAGACTCTGAGCGAGGGTTCTTTTATAGCTCGAAGCACCGAAGTGACAACGACCCTGCGCACGTCAGATCAGATACCTTGTGGTCTCATATCAGAGGTTACCATCACGGCTAAGGCAGACAGTAAGACGATTAGTCGCCCGAGATCCTCGGGTACTCAGTATGAATGCCACATCCCAACTGATTATCACGCCATTAACGGATATTAGGTCTCAATTATCTATAAGAGCGTTCGGGGGCCGGTCTCTCACAAAGCCCCCGCCTATACCCATTGCACCAAGACGAATATCGTCCCACAACGGCTCACTAAGATGTGACAACATAGATGCCTGGAAGCCACCCGATGCGTGGGCTTGCAGTCCAACAACTGACACATCATTCTCGACAATGGAGTACCCCATGGAAGATCCAAGCCCGTCACACGCGAGATTATCCACAGAGATGAATGTGCTACAGAGAGAGATCAACCAGCTAGCAACAGAGAGCAACATTGTTCGTCTTAGAAGACTAAAAGAAGCTTGCAGCACGCTGGGCAACCCAGATCCAGGTAACGTCCTCGAGGTGGAGAAGACTCACTGGATGCTCTCGGCGCTGTATAGCATGGATGTTCCTCTAGACATCGAGTCAAGTCAGGAGGTCTCAGAGGCTACTCTTCCGCGCAGAGCAAAAAGGATCCTTGCACTTTATGAGACGCCAGGTAAGAATTTTATACGACGCCCAGCTTCATGTTTACTCACATAGTCACCAGCCGTCGCCTCTTACTTAGCAGCTATCTACTATAGCAAGCAATTATATCATCTATCCTCAGCACCACTCTGTCACACACTCTTCCCGAATATCCATCCCATCTCGGTACCAGTGAGATCGACCTCGGCCTTCCCCGTGGCTTCTTCATCTTTTGAGAGTGTCTACTCATTACGACTCCCGCTGTCAACACCGTCCCAAGATATTCCAGGTGTCTTGAAGAACATCCACCGATGCCTTGAGCCTGGAGGCGCCCTTCATCTGGCACTAATCGATCCCCTTCCAGTCACTAGCTCGCTGGGACCGCTGCTACGAAGGTGGATTGAGCATCACTTCCTGTTGAACTTGGAAACAAATTTCCGCTGCACCAGTCCCAGTAGACTGTTTCCCATATGGTTGGAAAATGCATCTTTCCGCGTCGAGAGCGTCACTACTGCACCCGCCGTATTTTTGGCTGCCCCTCTAGATGAGAGTCAGTCTCTCTCGGAAGAAAGCAGCGAGGAGGAGGGTGAAAAAGACATCACGCAAGAACTGCGGAATCATGTGGGAAGGTTGCTTTGGATGGAGGTTTGGGGCGAGTACATAAATAGTGATAGTTGGTGGTGGGATGATCCAGAGATTGTGGAAGAGTGCAACCAGCTACAGACAGTCTGGGAGTGGCGGTTAATCAAGGCGTTTAAGGGAGCATAGACTGACGATAAAGCTAAGCAGTCGGTTTTTTGTTTTTTTTTTTGGAATAGTTGGGACTGCACATGTAACTATATATCCTACTTCAAGCTTCGTTATTCATGTAGAAAGCGATGCACGTCTGGTTGATCGGTATGTAGCCAAAGTACTCATAGCCTTGTAGAGCCTCATCCTATACTTTAGATCCCACTTCTTCTTCGAGGCCCTCAACCTGTCCAGTCTCTATTATTCCCATTCATAAACAGTGTACTTTAATCAAGTGATGTTTGTTTATGCAATGTTTTCACCTCCTTTTTCACCTCCTTTTTCACCTGAAAGTCGCTATCTTTGACTTTCTACCTTGTTGAATCGAAAGCAAGTGATCACGAGAACCTCAATTATCAATGTATGCACTTAGTTTTCGTGTGTGGTCTTGATGTTCTTGGAACATTTCAGATGATCCGGCATAACAAACATATCTATTTCTGTAATATAATGTATGGTATAAATTAAAATCCAAGCGAACGTGAACTAACCTAACATATTCTGGCAGAACGCCATTTGTCTTCAGCCATGCGACTTTACCATGAGAAGAGGCAGTTCGGAATTCTTTTCCCGTTCAACTCCTAACTCTGCAGCTGACACTGCTTTCCAATCATGAGCTATAATAACACTAAGCTTCTGTCACTTTGTCCTCCTGGGTGTGCTGCTGCTCTCCAGTGTTCTTCTTGACACTGCGCCACTCCATCGCCAGGGCGCCGAGAATACTAATGCAGATCAAAATAAGACCCACGCGAAACACATGACGAAGCGACTCGTTGTAAGCGGCTAAAACTGTGGTCTTGATCGATGGAGAGAGTTCTGCAAGTGAGGTGGCACCACTATTCTGGATCATCTCGGTTGTGAAGCCATGGACAGACGAGAGTCGCTGCAGTAGCTGGGCATTGAGGATGTTCTGGCCGACAGAGACGAATATAGCACCACCAAGAAGTTGCGAGAAGAACATGAGCGTAGTTCCGATTGGGACATCGGCTTTTGGTAGGACGGTTTGGGCCGCAAGATTAGGTCCTTGGGATGCACAGCCTATGCCCCAGCCATAGAGTATCTGGTAACCAATCCATTTGGCCGCGGTGGTGTCGACCTCGAGAGTAGTGAGTAACCCCGCGCCAACACTCGTAAGGCAGACACCGATGATCATGAAAGGCGTGTAGTATCCAATGCGTTGAGTGAGAATGCCTGTTGAAATGGAGGCACCGACCAGGGAGAGAACAAGGGGAAGTAGACGGATCCCGGACTGAACAGCCGAGACACCTTGTATGGCCTGGAACCAGATGGGTAGGTAGTAGACTATGAGATATTAGCCATAGAGCCATGCCAGATGATCATGGGTCATACTAAATATCATGGACTGTGCTCCACTAAGAGTTGACGAGAACACACCAGCCAGAATACTGCGCTGCATAAAGATCCTGGGAGGAATAGTAGCTGTTCTGGACAGCAGTACCTGCACCAGTACGAAGCCCAACAGTAGTACGCCCCCAAGGACGAGTAAAGCTATCATGCGGCCGTCGTTCCACTGACAAGCCGTTTAGTGACGATCAAATATCGCTGTACCGGAACTTAGACTTACAGAATATGTGAAGCCACCCCACTGCAGCGCCAAGATCAAGCAGACAGAACCTGGGACAATGAGTGCTGTGCCATACACGTCCATCTGCAAGAGTTTCTCCTTGGTAGAGACCTTGGTTGCATCTCGGTCCGGGATCTTGAGAACAGCCAGAATCACGACCATGGCTACCCCTCCAAGAGGCAGGTTTATATAGAAGCACCACCTCCATGTAGCTTTAGACGTGAACAAACCGCCCAGTAAGGGTCCAACTACCGAAGAAAGACCAAATACAGCACCGAATAAGCCTTGATACATGGGTCGTTTGTGCAGCGGCACGGCATATATAATTGTCACAAGCTATATGCATGTTAGTCTCTCGCGCACCACTCGCATTGGTGATACTCACTGCACCGGTAAGGATCCCCGCCGCTCCCAGGCCTGCAATGGCTCTACCAACAATGAAAGAAACCGAGTCTGGAGCTGCACCGGACACAGCGGACCCGACTTCGAAGAGAAGGATCGATGTCAGAAGAGTAGCTTTGATGCTGAAGAATGAGTAGACTTTTCCGAAGAGCAGTTGAAACGCGCATGTCGTGAGGCTATATGCAGAGCCGTACCAGCCAATATCAGTGACTGACTTGAAATCGTCAGTGATTTGTGGAATAGCTGTCGAGACGATGAGGCGGTCCTGTTGCCTAGTTAGCCTCTAGCTCAAGTTGCTCGACTATATCAACTGACCAGAGAGACCAGAAACATGCTAGTGAATACGGAGGTTAGAAGTAACCCAAGCTTCAGCCCAGAAGGATACACAGTATCCTCAGAGGTGTTGGGCGAGTCGGATGGAGGATTTTCATGCTCTTTTGTGTCTGAAGCAACTGTGGTTGATTGTGTGACTGAGGCCATGATGGTGATGGCACTACTCTGTAGAGGAGAAAGGGATAACTAGAAGCGAATAATCTCAAGCGTGTAACAAAATGTTGAACGACGGAGGAGCTACGAGCTAGCAATGGACCTCAATGGATTCAATAGTAGGGAAAAGGAGAAGTAATTGAGGAAAAGCTGGGTATTTAACCTCACCCTTTGTTACTATCACTTCATCACGGAGACCTTCGGTTGACTATATTGCCCATCGGGAGCCGAATAAAGGGTACATCGGCCCCGAATGCCTCTCTGTACCGGCGACCCACAATTTCTCGGGCCCGACAGATCCCATTCAAGTTGGGCGCCTCCTGATGTTATGTCCTTCAAGTATTCCAAGAATATAGACTAGGCCGGATCTTGTGATTAATGGTAATCTACTCGGAGTGAGTATCGAGAGGATTAGTGCTGAGAGGCACAGTGAAATATGTTAAGAGGGCTAATATTAAATAGTCATAAACATGGCCAACGCGAATGCAATAAGGGTAAGTATATCTTCAGCTGTAGGGCACCATGGGCATGACGTTCAGGAGAATAAATCTCATTTCCCTTCTACCGCAAAGCGCATTTTAGAAAGACAGCTTCAATTATAGGGGTAGATACAGAAATCATGGTCCGCTTCAACGACAGGAGGAAGTGTCCAGGCACAGAACACGAGCTCCCATAACAGTTAAAACCACAACCCTTGCCAGAGTCTACTTGTAGTGCTAAATTGAGGTAGCGAACGGTCCTGCAAATAACCATTCCGCAATCATACTCTGGCACTCTTTCGTCTTAGGCTCTGCATCCCTTTCGTGTTCCATATCATTGTGCAATCGACGCATTTGCTTGTAGTGGTCGTACCCATGAACCTGATCTGGGATCAACAGCCACTTGTACTTATACTCCCCATTAGACACCTCAAAGTGATACCTGTCATCATCTAGTATGAGGCCTCCTGCCTGGCCTTGCTCGTCCCTCCCCACCCTCTCTTCTCCAACGGGACGGTTAGCCAAGCCACACGCCATCCTCCATGACTCACCTGCGAGCATATCTAGCTCGCAGCTGACGATAAAGATGTTGGGTGGTAGTGTATCTGTGGGTGCAAAGATAGGACTCAACCGGGGATCACAGAGGTCTTGACCCTGCCGGACGTATGCCCAATCGAAGACTGGAGAGAACCGAAGTAGGAAATCGACAGGCAGAGAACGAAATCCTCCCAGCGCTGGCTTGTACCTGCGTGTTTGCGTTTTGTGGGTACGCGGAACCGTCATATCCACGACAGGGTACATGGGAACAGCGGCATGGATGCGGCGAATGCCATCTCCCTTGCCGGACATGCTAGGAAGGGTAGAGACGGAGAGCGCTAGGTTGCCTCCAGCAGAGAAACCTGCAATAGCAACGCGGCCTTGGTCAAGGGGCAAGGATGAATCGGATAAAGCGGCCAGAATAACCTGCTCAAGGTCGTAGGTGGGGGTTGGGAAGCAGGCCATGGGAGCCTTGGAGTAGTTCAAGGAGATGACCAAGGTCGAGTGAGTTTCCGCAAAGACATGGCTCCATTCATCCTCGTCGCGGGCATTGCCCATTACAAAACCCCCTCCATGGACGACGAATAGCGTTGGCAGCTTTAGGGCCGAGCTAGGGTCATAAGATCTGGGGAGAAAGATTCTGTCGAGATGATAAGATTAAGCTGGCAGTATAGTGGAGTGGGAACGCACCTAACAGGAAGCTTTGGGCGGCAGCCGTATGATTTAACCAGGCTTGGCGAGTCGCTCGAAGACAGGTAGGGCTCTGTGAGTGATTTTACAGAATCTACTGCCTCGTTGATGAAATACAGAACATAGGCGATCAGGGCGTAGTACAGGGAAGTGCCCATGGATGGCGCCGCTTTGAAGCGGTTCTGGACCGAAGTCGAGCCAGTCTCGAGGCTAGCCATGTGTAAGTTAACCTGACAGAAAGGTAAGCAAGTCAACGTTAGTCCAAGTCTCGTGGAGAAGATGTCAGGCGTGGTGCAAATAGCAGGCGCCTAGTTCTCCACACATCTCGCAATAAGCACTTGGTTCACATACCTCGGTTAGACACGATGAAGTAACTAACGGCAAGTCAACTAGAGGCAGAGGTTGGCCCGCTTACTTGTTCTACAGCAAGAATATATGTGGTATCTTGATTCAGGAAAACAACGTGTTGTGGTCCTAGGGAACACAAAACGCGTCATCCATCGGTAGACATAGGCTATAGCACGTGCCGAGCCGGACGCCGGTTCGGGCCACGAGAGGAGATGCGCTAGACCTACTCGGGACCCGAAGGCCCCGAGCTTCTCGGTGTCTTTTTCCGCTGCTCATCTTCGTCGAGGTACTTACTGCTTCTCGAGCTACCCTTGTTATCGTACACTCATCAGATCTCACTACTGATGACCATGCCGTCGACCCAATCCACCACGTCCCAGGGCACTCACAAGCATGCCTGCTCGCTCTGTGCTCGCCGTAAGGTCAAGTGCGACAAGGGCGATCCGTGTTCCAACTGTACCAAGACGAGCTCCGAATGCTCATATACCATCCCGGCTCCCCCTCGGCCTCGGAAAAGAGCCGCCGATGAGGACCTGCTCGCTCGACTGGCTCTGTATGAAGATTTGATGCGAAAGAATGGCATCGACTATACTCAACATGCCAACATATGGGTCACTTCCGAGTCTGATACAAGGATCAAGGAGAGTAGTATCTCATCCGAGGTACACGACCCGACGCTGGAATTGTGAGTCAACAATCGTCTCAATCCATGTCCATTGACATAGCATACTCACCCAGTCTAGGTGTTTGTGGTCTAACCTTAGTGCAGAGGTGAGTTATCCTGCTGCCCAAAGACAATGAAGCTGATACCTTATGCACCACAAGCTTAAATATCCTGCCTTCCAAGTCCTTCGCAGTAAAGACGACCCCTTTCTTCAACCCACGCCATCACTTCAAACCATTCTTGCTGACAGCCAGCAAAAGCTATCTGAGTTGCATCCAGAACCCCGGCACATATACCGATTCTGGCAGACATTTGTCGAGGCTGTTAACCCTCTCATCAAGATTGTTCATGTACCGACCCTGCAACAACGCATCCTAGACGCAAGCTGGGATCTTGATAACGTATCAAAACCTCTCACGGCGATTTTGTTTGCGATATATACCCTGGCAGTGACGTCCATGTCCTCAGACGCATGTCAGGCCACTTTCGGAGAAGCAAGATCTACACTGCTGGAGCGTTATCGATGTGCGACCATCCGAGCACTCATGGCCGCCGACTTCCTGACGACACGAGACTTGGAGGTGCTTCAAGCTTTTGTCTTGTTCCTTATCGCCAATCCAGAGTCTGACATGAGCACCACACTGACGGGTGCAGCTATAAGAATAGGCCAGAAGATGGGCCTGAACAAAGATAGTGAAGACACCAGAATATCTATCTTTGAGAAGGAGATGCGAGTCCGCCTCTGGGTGCAGCTGCAAGGGCTTGACGGTCGAACTCGATCTCCGCTGTCGGCAAAGCAGTCGGCCTCCGAGTTCGGCAACTTGCGCATGCCTCTCAACGTGAACGACGCAGACTTGCATCCCGACATGACCGAGCCTCCGGCGGAGCACACAGGACCTACTGAGATGTTGGCTGTCTTGATGAAGCTCGAGGTCTCCAACTGGCTTCGCTCGTCGCCCAAGGCTGCCCGAGTCTTTGAGAACATCAGAGAGGGCCCCGTGAAGGGTAAGACGTCGACTGAGCTGGAAGATGAGTTTATCGATGAGCTTGAGGCAATTTTGCAGGCAAAATATGTTCGCGGCGTGGACAAGAGTATACCTTTACATGGCTTGGCTCATAACATGGCAGAGTTTTGTATTTCTCGCATACGTTTCAAGGTTCACCATCCACGGGGACGAGCAGCTGTTAACGGTGGAAAGGCATATATGACGCCTGCAGAGAGCAACATGATGTTCGATGCCGCGGTGGACCTACTGGATGTGATTGGGATGGCCACGCAGAGCAAGTTTTCCTTTCATCTGTTCACCCACTTGACGGCCAACTACCAAATGGACGCCTACATCTACGTTATCAGCGACCTACGACGACGACACGTTGGAGATCGGGTTACAGCTGCTTGGAAGCTTGTAGAAACCCTCTACACCAATCACCCCGAAATTATTGATCAAACCGATAATACTTTATATGCTGCGCTCGGCGACTTGACGCTGGAGGCGTGGGAAGCGCGCAGGCAAGAGCTTACGCGCATCTCTGGTGGGTGGCAATCCGATACAACGCCACGGTTCATTCAGATGCTAGGAGAGAAAATTCATGGCAGGGTTGGTGAGGATGTTGAGGTAGCGGCCGTGTCAGGTCATCAAGATCTTGGTGGTCTCGGCCTCGCGGATGGTGATGGTTTTGACTGGGGGTACTGGAACGACTTCTTACGACTTTGAAAGCCGGTCAAGGTTGACATATGCTTTAAAACAGGTGTGTCGTCTACAAAGATAGTCAGAGACCTAGTAATGTTCACTTTACTATTTCCGAGGCTTCCAAGATCCCCATCCAAGAGAGGATGATGACGCATATTCCCACCATCTTCCACAAGCAAGACCGATAGTTCTGCAGAGGCTGACCGATTACTTAATCCCGGAGCAACATTGGCTTATCAATCAAGCTGGAGGTTTGTAATCGTCCATATCAGTTTATTTGTATGCATTCATGGCTAGTCGAATCGGAGTGTAAGTCGCCGAAAAGTTCCCGACAATTCATGAGGCCAAGTCAAGTCAGGTTATAAAACGGGCTGCACGATGCATCATGACACGATCATTGTTCTGGGGTCACTCCGAGTCTTAAATTGAGTAAAAAACATGTCTAGCCCATCGCCTACTTATCTCATCACCGCCGCTTCCGGGCAAATCGGTCGACGGCTTGTCCCTCTTCTCTTGTCGCAGTCTTCGAGGCCGACGCTCATCTTGCCCACCCGCGATCCTGACCGCCTCAAGTCGCAAATTCACGTCGACGACAATGATTCCCGTGTGAAGATCATACACGGAGATATTGAAGACTCGGAGTTTGTGGAAAAAACCACCAAGTCTCACCACGTCACCTCGGTGTTTCTTTGCCTGATCGGCGACAACGAACTGATGGTCACACTCAACTTCTTGGACGCTCTGAAACACACTGGAATAGTGAAGCATGTCGTTTATATATCTGCATCCGGCGACTTTGATCTTGGTGTAATCCAGAAGGGCTTTCTTCAAAGCAACACATCAGGACACATGCTGGTCAAGCCACTCATCGAGGCAAGGCTGCAGTATGGTCTACCGCGCTCTGAGCCGGGCGGTTTTAGCTGGACAGTCCTTGGGCCAACTCTGTTTTTCGACAACGACCTACGCAGCAAGCAGAGCATGTTGGAGCAGGGTTTCTTTGACGAGCCCCTAGGAAGCAAAGGTGTTAGCAGGGTCGACCCAGAGGATATCGCATTGGCTGCAGCCAAGGCCCTACAAGATGACGGAAAGGTCTGGTCGGGCAAGAAGATCATGATAGGAAGCCGAGAGCGGTATACGAATGAGCATGTGGCAAGGCTATGGTCAGAAGCCCTGGGGACCGGTATCACTTTTGCGTCAAGTGATCGAGATGGTCTTGCGGGCTTCGAAGAGCGTTTCAGACCAAAGGTGGGTGTTATATGGGCAAGAGATATGAGATTGATGTACGAGTTCTTTGAGTCGCAAGGATTTGGAATGACTGAGGCCGAGTATCAGGATCAGGTGGCATTATTAGGGAAGCCCCCGGCGAGCTATGAGGATTTTGTTAGGCGGAGTGTAGAGCAGTGGCAAGCGTCAGGAGAATTAGTTGGTGGGGGGAAAGGCAAGGCGTAGATGAGACGGTTGAATATCTGTCGAGGCCCTATCCGAGTATTGTCACAGTTTGTCCCACTTGAACTCTCAGGATAATGTACGTTTTGAAAGATATACGTCAACTATCATGTTTGTATCCCCGTTAGTCCATGGTCATGATCGAATGAAGACTCGCTACGGAGTATCTCTGTATTTACTCAAAAAGGTGGGGTTTATGTTAGTGACTCAACCGTAAACAGTAGAACCCAGACTTTGGCTAACCTATATACTGTGATTCCTATGTCAGTATCTCGCCAAGAACTTGGAAATAATGTTACGGGCACATGGTTAGGTATGATTCAGAGCGGACCAAGCGGGATTTACACGGGAAACAAAGGGCCAGTCTACAATTACTCCTGCACTCTTGCCCAATTATGGTCTAGGCACCTTGACTTTGGGAGTTTGGTATCCATTACTACGTGCCCAGTCTTCACATTTTATACTCTGCCGAGTATCATTCCAATCATGAAAAACGACCTCGGTAATCTATTTGAAACGCTCAAACTGCCGACGCTGGTTCCACAGAGTCAACACCACAGATCAACTGCGCCAATTACCTCGATGGGGCTTGCAACGTATCTGATCCAATGGATTCCCTGGTTTGCCGAGACGGGGGCTGTACATTAGTGTAGTTCTCTCGGTAAACTCTTCCATATGAGTGGAATATCGAGGGGATAAGGTTTGACACCCATGGGTCATGCCTTGGCTCAGAACTCCAAATACGACATATCGTTAACACTATCCAAGACGAAGACCATTGAGAGTTGCATATTATAAGCTAGTTCTTAGCTGTCTTGCTCATGACCAGGCCTCATTGGAATATATTCATTATCACGCCTGGGATGAGATAATCCTTGCTCGTGCCCCGCCTGACATTCTTCTCTTGTTGTCTCTTGTCCACGCCGAGTATCCCGGTATCTGCAGCGTCTGCAGCAAGGTATTGGTTCAACCTGTCACCGTATCTCCTTTGCATAAAGCATGAAGCCACTGCTTGCCCCGCTCTTGGGATGCCATTCCACTGAATATTTCTTCTGTTTCTTCAACCCATACTCACATTTTATTTGAGACCCTCTGCAATCACGACGCATAAAGTTTACCACACGATATGTCTGTCTCAATCGAAGCGGTTAGTGCATATACCTTCTAAAGTCGCATTCTCCTCGCAGGGGAGGGATTAGACGCCCAAATACCTTGGCCTGAGGCCTTCTTGTAGTGTTTACGATACCCTGACAGCAAAAGTAGGACCCTGCGATCGGTAACGAGAGCGATACGGCAAGCGAAAGGTTACTTGTTTTGACAACTTATCCACGTGTTATAGTGCTGATTCAAACAGCGACGTCGAGTCAACCTCTTCCATTACCTCCAGTATCTTCGAGCGCAGGTATTTCCAGGGAAGAGCCTATGCCAACCCAAAATATGGCAGGCATTGGTTAGCAATATTTCCCCCAACGTCTTCAATACACGCTCACAACCTTAGGGCTCCGAATGACGAGGAGCAGCTAGAAGCCCTTGATCTCATGTAATTCTCCTGTCAAAGGCGATCTCGACGGCTAGAGCTCACCGTGTTTCTGCAGACATCACTGGTTAACTCTCATGCTGGATGACGACCTATATCTCCCACCCATTGCTGAAAACCCTCAGGTAAAGCATAATTCATCTCGGTGAACCGGCCTCGGGCTTAGTTGTAGTAGAGAATCCTCGACATCGGGACCGGAACGGGCATCTGGGCAATGTGAGTACCGCTGAGTCCTGATGTCTCTCCCAGTTCTAATCTAGCAAAGGAACATGGCAGACGAGTTCCCTTCTGCAAAGGTGATTGCCACCGACATCACTCCTACGCAGCCATCCTGGGTGCCTCCCAATATGGAGTTCCAAATCGACGACGCGCAGTTGGACTGGACTTTTGAACCGGAATCGTTTGACTTTATCCACATTCGTTATATGCAAGGGACCATTGACGACTGGGATAAGTTGTACCGGCAGGTGTACCAGTTCCTCAAGCCTGGAGGCTGGTTTCAGCACATGGAACCTGATCTTCAAATGCTCTCCCAGAACCCGGCTGTCACGGTTGACGATGAACAGTATGCAGCACAACTCACTTATGCCAGCGAAGACTGACGAACTTTATCGCAGTATCTTTACCAGATGGGCCCAAGCGTTCCGCGAAGTTGGCGATAAAATGGGACGAACACTCGAGTTTGGAGACGGGAAACTAGAAAAGCTTGCACAAGATGCCGGCTTCGATCATATCAACTACCAGATTCACAAGATCCCCGTTGGTAGGTGGCCCAAAGATAAGAGGATGAAAGAACTAGGCACGTTCGTCAGCCTGTCTCTCAGCCAGGCATTAGACGGCTATATCAAGCTGCCTCTATGTGAGGTCCTCGGATGGAGTCCCGAAGCGATGCAGCTCTTCGCTGCTGAAATGCGACGCACTCTCCTTAACCAGAAGATACAGGCTACAGGTGCTGTGTAAGTTTCTCTGGTCTCGAACAAAAGCTACATCTAACAGAGTCATCACAGGTTTAGTGTTTATGGCCAGAAGCCTGGAAATCCTGCACCCGCGTCTCCCGCGTCTCCCGCGTCTCCGGCAGAGGAATAGTTGCAATGAAATGAACTGGTCAGCATAGTCAGGCGTAGCAATAACTTTCATAGTCCTTATACTTTTCCATACAGTCTCTGACGACTTGACTTCTGGGCTATCGCTCATCTACGTGCATCGACGGGTTTCCTGGTTTAGTTTATAGCACTCGTTCAAATTGATAGTTTGAGGACATACGTAGCTAGTGTTAGTTAGTACATGATCAAGTGAGTAAATAACCAAACCAGGCGGATCTATTTATCGCCACCAGACTGATTGATTCAACGCATGTAAAAGGTACGTGATCTATGTTATAATAGTTCAACAAAACACGTCGACTCTTGTTACAGCGCTGCCTTGGTTGACACGGGAATAACGCATACGAAGCAGCACACATTAGAAGGGAGCATGTATAGAAAATTCTCTTTTTGCATAAACAACGCTAAAGTAGATCCTCCTATGTCCATGGATGTACGTGCTCAGTATGAAACTATGCTGCATAACGTTCATGATGTTGTGTTGTACCATGATCTTCTCTTTCGGCCAATATGCTCAACTGCGGCGCAGTGGCTTTGCGATAATCGTTTCTAGCCTCGTTACCTACGCTTGTGTTTCGAAGTAACCTCGAGGATTCATGATCGAGTCTTTGCTGCCTATATTACTTAGATTAAGGTCCTTAAACAGCCCCAAGAATATTGTAGGACATCTCAGCTCAGCACTAGTACTGACATTAGAGGAGAAAGAGATTTGCCTGTGAGAGACCATCGTTTCAAGTCAGCCTTTGCATCCGAGAACCAGGCCACGATCATCCACATGACCCATTCCCTAAGCGACTACTTAACTTTTTATATAAACGCACGCATCAAGCCTCGGTCCGTTTATGGGACGAATAAGGCTGTCCATTCCTTCGCCTGGCATGCTTGTTAGCCTATTCAGGCCATGGAGCTAGGTCCAAGGCAATGCATTGGCTCACAAGTCTAGACTCGAGCTAGATGGACGCCACTAGCTAGACTGACTAAACTAGAACGGCATTCCCGTCAGGGAGGGTCTAGATGTCGGCCCATTTCAAGTGCGAAGTCAATCCACAGAGCAGTGTTGAATATTGAGACCTATATATGTAGCTCGGATGTCGACTGAAGACAGGTGAAGATCACTCTTACTATAACTACCACGCCTTCACAATGCAACTGACTTCGTACTTATTCGTTGCTATCATGGCCGTAGGCCTGACTGCGGCTGCACCACAAAACACAAAGCGATCCCCAGAGCCTGCACTAAAGAACGGAAGATACGTCGTCCACCGTGCGGCTCAGTTCTCTAACAAGGCTGTGTACACCTTTACCGGTAATGAGCTCCCACAAGGGCTGTACGTCAGCGACTATCGTGCCGACAAAACCCACACCTTCACTCCGTCGAACGTCGCCGTTCGCAATGGATACCTGGAGCTGCTCGTCAACGGCGGTCAGACCAAAATGCCGTACAAGGGCGGAGAAATCGTGACCGATATCGAAAACATCAAGTACGCTAGTGTGAGAACTGTTGCTATTTTGTCCGAGCCTGCTGGTGTTTGCAACGGTAGGTTTATATGGATCATGAGGCCATACAGCCACTGACATTTATAGGAATGTTCTTCTATCACTCCGAAAGCCAGGAGACTGACATTGAATGGCTTTCAGACCCAAAGTCGGAGTCTAACGCAGGCACTCGCAAGCTCTGGTTTACCAACCAAGACTCAAACGGTGATGGCAAAAGCACCTCCAACCCCGTGTCGCCGCCTTCAAAACCAACTTCAACCGAGCACGAGTACCGCATCGACTGGACCAAGGGCTTGGTGCAGTTCTTTGTTGATGGTGTAAAGGTTTGGCAGACTAACAAGGACGTTCCAAGTGTTCCTGGACCTTGGGTATGGAATAACTGGTCTAACGGCGACAAAGGCTGGAGTGTTGGCCCTCCTAAGAAGGACGCCGTCTTTAAGATTAAGAAGATTGAGATGTACTACAATACTGCTTGAGAAGTAGAGACAACAGCGCTGAGAGACTGCGATACCATTATCATTCATAAATAGGGGCTAGATCATATTGCATAAACTCTGTCTTGGAGGCTACCTAGTTACTTACTAAACCCGGTATTTCTATACCTAAGAAGAAAAGTAAGTATATTAAAACAATGTCTGACTAGAAATACAAATTGACATGTATCCCTACTTTGAAGTCTATTACTCTCTATGGTAATCAGTCTCGTTATATTACAGGCTACATTCAGCCCATACCCTCCCAGTCTTAGCCAATGTGACGAGGGCGAGGACCATGCTCTCCACTTCTGCTGCAGTTATTACTATGCCCTGGCCACCATATTACCAACGCAGAAATTCCTTGGCTAAGAACTCCCGGAGACTTTCATAGGAGAGGCCAAAGCCCTTGAAAGACCATGAGAAGGCCAATAGTACTGACTGCGAAGGCGGCACGGAGATTATTGGCCAGTATTTTGGTTATAAGCGTCATTGGCGGGGAGATAGCAGCGTTGCTGATGAGGACGTCGACGTGGTCAACGGTAAAGCTATCGCGAATTTACCGGGGTGGAAGAGGAGAGCGAATGTGGTTTTGAAAGGTCTATTTCCAGCCAGGCTAAGCTCATACCCCGTTTCTCTAAGCAACCAATATCTGTAGGAACCTGCGACGGCATGTCTCTTCACTTGGAGATTTCTTCAGCCATCCTTCTAATCGTCACGTCGAACGCTTCAGGTGCCCTTCCAAGTACCGATTCCAGCTCTGTACCAACGAAAGCCGTTTCTCCTGCGTATATGGCTTCCCATGCCGTAGCCCACGTCCTAGCATCTGTTTCATTCTTGAAATAGGCTGAGACTTTTCGCTGCTTTACCCACTCGTCCACGCTGACTTTGCGGATCCTAATGTCTTTGTCAACCGCTTTGCCTAGTACCTGGACTGAGTCGGCAAGGGACCACTCTTGACGCCCTGTCAAGACTACGACCTTATTCTTGAGATCCTTTTCACTTGTGGAGGTTGCGTATTGAGCTATGAGGGCAGCAGTTGCTTCACCAAGCTCATCCCGCTTAACCCAGCTGACGCCTGGACCAGAACCGTCGTGGGGGATCAGAATCTCAGGTTGCGGATCTTCAAGACTCCAGAAAGACGTGTAGATTGGAAACGACTCGCTGTAGAGTCCTTCGCGAATACCTGTCCAGGTAAAGCTGGGATCGGAGGCTGCGAGCTGTCCAAGGTACTTTTCTGTCTCAAGGTGGGCTTGCATTACTTCGGCTTTTGATTGCGTCTTGTCAGGCAGCGCAAAGCCGAGAGAAGAGTAGAAAACATGCTTCACGCCTGCTCTGCGGGCGGCGTTTATGGCCTGAAACTGAACCTGGATACGATAGTCGCGCACATGGCTGGGATATGAGATGAGGAACAGGACCTCTATCCCAGCAAACGCAGTCTCTAGCTCGGCAGGTGTAGATTCATAAGAGGCCTTTCGCAATACAACTCCTTTCTCTTGATGAGCCACTGGAGTCTTGTCGGGGTGCCGGCTGATAAGAGTGACTGTTGTGTGAGGGACTCTTTCGAGGAGATGGCTATACGTGCTACCACCTAGGCCACCTGACGCGGGGAATATCCCAACTCTCTTGTGGCCTTCGGCAAGGCTCGGTGTAGGCATGGTTTCAAGTCAAAGTGAGGCCTTGGGCTTGAATTTGTAAGGTGTGATGCAGTCAGAGACGAGACACGGGTATCCCTCAATTGCCTGGTAAAGATTGGAGAATGAAAGGTTAGCTCACGGCCTCTGTTATAAGAAACGGCAGACCAAAAGACGAACGGTTACGTCATTGTATAATCAAGCGTTGATTGGTAATCCTCATCATGAGAGTAAGTTCCACGGCGTTTGATAAGTCAGCGCCTTAGTTCTGTTACTTCTTATTGAGACGTGAAGAGCTACCCGGCGATATATGCCTATACCTAGTTTAGGCTACCTAACATATAGATCAGGTCCTTGAAGGGCCTCCATAGACCTACTACAGTCGCTCAATAACAGGTGCACCATAGGGGTTGAAAACTTATATCATTATTTGAGTCTTATGCCAGTAGAAAACTATGAGGTGACTTAGGTGAGAGTAGAAAAGCCAATGCCCATACCAGCAACTAAGGCGGGAAGACTTTCCATATGTTCAGGAACCTACTATACCTTTAGCCTACATTACGCCTATCAGCCATTGTAGCTATGATCTCATGAAATTAAGTGCAAGACGCCTTGCTAGTGCTGGTTGGGCTGTAAAGCAGTTAGTTCATTCACTATCTAGTAATACCCCAGTATTATAAGTATTATTAAAATAAAACATATTATATATATTATAA
>JADDON010000505.1:0-18437 GCA_017140175.1 Fusarium staphyleae | reverse complement strand
AGATTCAGGGGTTCAGGTGTATTTGTTTGTTCCCGGGATTCGTCACTCAGATGGATGGATCCCTTCATCTCGGCGCAACGCTCACTTGTCGGGCCAATGCAAAGTCTCACCGACAAGCGAGTGAGAATTTGCTTGTTCAAACCCACTCAGTACGACAGCTCGACCAGCCTTTTTTCATTCTTCTCGTTCGGGAGTGGTTGAGGTATGTACGTAGTGGAGTTTTGCTCCCCACTGCCAAGCCCTGGTCCTGGGCGGTGAGGAGAGAATTCTGCCGGATCAAAAACTTTTAGGCGGTGAGCACGAGTGATCTGGGCCCCACATGAGCAGTATATAATCTCGTCCCTCCTCGGACCTTTGGGATTTTTTTTCTTTCTTCTTCACGTCGACAATACTTCAGTATGTGCACCCCTACCTTTGAGCCTTCACAGCCTCTGAGTGTATCTTAAAAATCAAGATACCTCAACAGCTCGTGCTTGCTACACTCTACTATGCGCAGCTTTGCTAACCTCCCTTCTAGGAGAATCATTTCTATAGTATTCGACCCTCTCTTGGTTCCCTAAAAGAGCCACAGATCCCACCCTGGTTGATGAGTGCATATCCTCGACACCCTAGAGTGAATACCTTGGTCCTCTCGCTCTGTCCGCAAGGATGGCGGTGGCTGCCTCGTGCGGCTACTGTATAGAGAGTTTGTTTTCCTCTTGATGATCTCGACCCTGGTTGCGGTCTGCCTTCGGGCGCGCGGTCAGGGTGGGTGTTGATGGACGTCTGACAGGCGTGTTTCTTTTTTCCTTTTCATTGTTTCCTGGGGCTTGCCTCGGGTGCGAAGAAGAAGTGATTTGGTGTTTTCGTGTCACGTGTATGTTGAACCCTGATGCGCGTCAGGTTCGCACAAGTATGAGAAGCCCGACATGTTTGTCTATTGCTATAATATGCCTTGAATATGTGTGTCTCCCATACACAACTCCCGCTTAATACAGCACCTTGTATGTACACTATTCTCGTGGAGCCCTTCTTTATGGCCCTGTCCCACTGCCCTCCACGTGGAGACCTGGACGCCAGCGTCCCATCCACTCATCCCTTGCCTAACAATACAAATAATCCAAGCCTGCCTGCCCATCACGGTCCTCCCAATCCTCAATCGTTACCGCACATGTACCGCCTTCGCTGGCCACGCTCAAGCAAACATGGGCTTCCGGGCGTAGACATACCTGACCGTCATGTATGTATGCGTGTAGCTCGTGGCTGCGCATGGCCATGAGGAAGGCCTGGTAGTTGTTCTTTGGCCACTTGAGCACCTTGTGTCAGAGAAGGAGGGTGTAGCCTGCGAGCTGTCAGCTTCATCATGTCCAGACCGTGGACAAAGTCGAAGTAGTCGTCCTTCCTCCTCCAGGTCAACTGCCCAGATACCAGAGCCGGTACCGACATCGAGGACTCTATTTGGTGCCGCAAGGTCAGCGAGAGTTGAGCGGCGTAGCGGATTTGTCTAGTCCAACATGGAAATCGGGCTGGACTGGTGCAAGATAGAGGTTGTTGTCGAGAAAGAGGAGCAGTCCTTGGACAGGAGAGCTTCCTTCACCACTCTATCCCCAAGGCCCTCATATATTCTGCCGCCCTCCTCCCATTCTCTGCCCGATGTTCTGCACTCCTCTCAGTCTCTGCCAACTCGTCACTTTTGTTCAACTCGATCCACTCGTCCAAGCCCAGATCCTTCCAGCTCCGCCACCTGACGAAAACCCTGTGCGCCCCCGCGTAGTATTGGAGGAGGTGAGTGCGGAAGGGTCTCGAGGGGATGCCCAAGGCAACCCAGGACTCCTTGTTCGCAGTCCTCTGGTCCCACGTGAGCCAGGGGTTCCAGTGCTCGGTTATGACGAATCGATGAAGCCTTTCGCTTCGTGTGCCGTCATTCACAGCTACGTCTCTCTCGACAAAGGTGCTAATCATGTCCCTGTGCGCCGCAAACGGGCGTACCGCCATGCAGAGCTTTTCCCACGATGTCTTCTCGTCCCTCTGCGTGTCGAGCCCTCCCGCCGCCTGGCCCATGGCTGCGATCTCGTGCAGCGCTCCTAGGATGCTGCCGAGAACCTGCTGCTCTACCTCTGACACGGCCTGGTACCGGACCAGGAGCTTGAGCTTCTGCTCAAATATGGCGGCCACCTCTCCCGGGTAGCTCTCTACCCACCCGCTCAGCGCATGGTGAAGCTCAGCGTGGAGGCCCTCTAGCAGGTGCTGTATGGAGTGGTGCTCGTGCCACACCTCGGGGCGATCTTCGTAGGAACAGAGCGTATACGCCAGCTCTGGCGGACACTGGCGATAGCCGCTTGTGAGCTGGAGACCCAGGGCCTTGTACTCTCCAAGAACAAGTTCCAGGAGAGAAGGGGGGCAGTGAGACCTCATCGCCAGCTGCATCATACTGTAGCTGAAGTTGCGGGTGAACCCTAACCTGTTCCCAATCGGAAACGGATATGGGTCTGCTTGAAATTTCAGATCCGGTACTGGTTCATCTAGACTCTGTAGGTAATCAAGACGAAGCGGCTTCAGTGGGAAAGGACACCCTTGTTGGCTCATGAGGAAGATTATCTTGCAGATGCCTTCAGCACGCTCTCTGCTCACGCGTCTCTGCAGGAGGTAGAGGAGCGGCCATGGTATAGTCAAGACGTCGTTGTGCCTGTTATCGAAGAAATTCCAGTGAGCCACTTCGGTGCCAGCCCAGAGGCCAGTAAAGGAATGTTCGTGAACCCCGGCACTGGCCCTCTTATCGAGGATCCATTTCAGACTCTCATAGCACGCCTCGAGAGGGGCCTCTCCGAGCTGCACCGCATACAAGATGTTGTCGATGGCGGTGTGGTGGAAGTGCTTGCGGTCCGGCCGACATCTGCAGTCAACCTCCCAGTTGCAAGAGAGCGGCGCCGCGTTGAAGCGCTCGCATCGTGCCATCATCTCTACATCGACTGCCATGGTGGCTTTGCGGAAGGTGAGGCACACATCGGCGCGGTAGAAGGCAGTGCGTGCGAGGTCGAACAGTCGAGTAGAGGTCAGGGCCAGGCTCCTCAAGTCGCTCCGGCTTAGACCCTGATCCTCAATGATATTCAAGAGAAGCTCAGGGGGGAGCAGGAGCAAGGCGGCATGCTTAGGCTGTGAATTGACCGAGGGTGGGAGAGCCTCGGTAAGATGGCTAAAGTTGTCCATGGTTGCTGTTTGTTTTCTTTCTCGGGTACTGTCAAACTGTATTGTGTTGGGAATTGTTATCAGCTTGGTGTTGATGGCTGTAGGTGTGTTTGTTTGATCATCTCGACTCAGCTGTGTCAGAGCAATGGCTACTTATACTAGATAACTAACTAGACTGATATTCGAACAACCAACAGGTGCGAGAACACACGCCGAACAAAACAAAGGACGGAATTATTGAACAATAGCGTTGTTCTGGTGTTTCTCACAATGAAATGATGCCGAGGGCATGTCCAAGTTACCTGGAAGCCAACAAAGGAACAATACTCTGTCAGCCAGCCTTGTCCTGAAATAAATCTCCATGGCGGTGGATAAGACAGAGCGAGGACCCAGTCTCTTTAGCTCGTGAACAAGTCGAAGACACGACTAAGGAAGCAGTTGAATATATAGCTTAGCTATACACCATCTTGACCGAGTCCCGGCACCGACACAGGGATAGCCCACACGGTAAAGAAAGGGTTCAACTAATAAAAGATTATCCAAGGTGTTTCTTCCCCTCGTATTAGACCTAGAGCATATCATTTCTGCATGCTAGACGACAAGCGTTTGATGGAAGTAATCGATAATCATTCTACCGGTGGTATAAGGCCGATGCTGTAAACAGAGGCAATATTCACCTTTCGAGAGTCTAGTTCTTGGAGATACATGCCCAGTATTAGCGGGGGGATACGGTAAAGCCTACGGATATGGATCAACGGGGGCATGAGAGGGAGGAAGGCCCCTCGGTTACTCGGCCGGAGGATCATGTCGCATAAGTCGTTGTACTAGGCCGTGTTATTCGTCAACTGCGAGAGGACTCACGGCTTATCCCCAGTTACTACAAACATGCACTCATCAGACCAGCCCGAGTTTATGAGACATGATTGTTTAGGGATTATATGAGAACAAAAACACGAATATGACAAAGCTACATTAGCCATGGTGCGGATTCGGAGAAGCCCACCTATCCAAAGGGCACCATTTTCCCCTTGTAAGTCTTGGAGAACGGGCTTTTGATGAGGTTGATGCTACCATTCTTATGCGAGCTGATCGAGTGGCATTCCATGCGCCTTAGCATCTACGGGAAGCTTTGTCTGCTTGAATGTATACTTCGAGAGAAAGGGATGTATCTGACAGTAACTCGTACCTTGGTTGACCGAGGTAGATTGAGTGGCTCTTACATTGGGAGAGCGACCCGGCCTTTGTCAACCCCTTGTCTAACATAGTATACGAGGAACTTCAGCATGGGCCGAACAGGAATCAAAATATTACCCTAGACACTTACACTTGATTACCAGCATAGCAAAGATATTCAAGCCGCGGCCCTTTGGATATTGCACAGTGACAGTTACGAGACGCAGAGACGTTTGTCCGGCGCAGAAGCAGTCGTACCGTCATGTAAGCCAGCCAGAAGTTCTAACTAGATGCACCACGCCACAACCCACAACTAACAAGACACGGATTCTTCCATCTGAACTATCCAAATACGGGCGTACAAAACCCGCCGCGCCGTTTCATTCTACGTATAACTATTCAAGGGGCAGCCCAAGCGGCGAATCCCCACCCACCGGGACGAAACACGGACAAGTCCCACCAATCACAGCGAGGCGCGTCGCCCGATTTGGAAGCCCGACCCGGCATCGTGGCCGCGGCGCCCTGGATCTCTTGGCTCGATGGAGGCTGTGGTACCGAGATAAGGCTGTTCTTTACTTGGTGCTCTATGCGATGCCGCGGATTCCGATGCCAAGGGGTGGTGTTCTTCGGAAGAGTCCGAGCGTGTGAGGGTGGGAGATATATAGATGATGGAGGAACCGCACGAGCAGGATGGATTCAAAGCTTCACTTGTGCCATCATCTCTTTATTCTTTCATTCATTCTTTTCACCAGCAGCTGGGTCTCTGGTCTTATACACTCTCTTCATCTCCTTGTCCAAACTTTTGCCAATATGCCCTCCCTCTTCAGGACCCTCCTGGCCGTCGCCTCCCTCCTCCCGGCCGCCCTCGCAGCCCTCCCGGCCAAGGCCGAGGGCTTCGCCGCCTCCACCACCGGCGGCGGCTCCGCCTCCGCCGTCTACCCCAAGAACGCCGCCGAGCTCGTCTCGTACCTGGGCGACTCGCAGGCCCGCGTCATCTACCTCGACCGCACCATCAACTTCCTCGGCACCGAGGGCACCGCCAGCGAGACCGGCTGCGCTCCCTGGGGCACCGGCTCAATGTGCCAGCTCTCCATCAACCAGAACGGCTGGTGCGACAACTACCAGCCCAACGCCCCCAAGGTCAACGTCAAGTACGATAAGGCCGCCACCCTGGGTATCAAGGTCGGCTCCAACAAGAGCCTGATCGGTGTTGGCAGCAAGGGCGTTCTGAGGGGCAAGGGTCTGCGCATCGTCGGTGCCAAGAATGTCATTATCCAGAACATTCACGTCACTGAGCTGAACCCTAGCCTTGTCTGGGGCGGCGATGCCATCACCGTTGACGATGCTGATCTCGTCTGGATCGACCATGTCACCACATCTCTCGTCGGTCGTCAGCACATTGTTCTCGGCAACAAGGCTTGCAACCGTGTTACTGTCTCCAACTGCAAAATCGACGGAACCACTTCTTGGTCTCCCAAGTGCGACTCTTACCACTACTGGGGCGTCTACTTTGCCGGTGCCAACGACGTAAGAACTAACACCCAGAGAACTACTGAACCAAACTATAACACTGACTGAATTATAGATGGTCACCTTCAAGAACAACTACATCTACCACACCTCTGGCCGCTCCCCCAAGATCGCCGGCAACACTCTCCTCCACGCCGTCAACAACTACTTCCACGACATCTCTGACCACGCCTTTGAGATCGACTCTGGCAGCGTCCTCGCCGAGGGCAACATCTTCCAGAACGTCAAGAACACCGTCCAGGCCGGCTATGCTGGTCAGCTCTTTGGCAGCGTCACTGCCAATGCCAACACCGCCTGTGCCGCCGGCCTCGCCCGCAACTGCGAGCTCAACGGCTTCGGCAGCTCTGCAGCCCTTGGCGGTACCGATACTGGCTTCCTGGCCAACTTCAAGGGCAAGACCGTCGCCAAGGCCTCGAACTACAACAGTGCCAAGACCGTCATGACCTCAGCCGGCTTTGGTGTCGCTGCTTGAAAGTAGGCTGAAGATAATACGATGCTAGAATAGCTATCCCTTCTTTGTATATACAGGTTTTCTCAACTGGCCAAGTAAACCGCCGTAGTTAATATCGATTACATACCTCGGTCGTCTCGCAGACAACTCATAAATGTCAGCCTTGAAAACTTCTTGTCTTATGTGTAATTGCTATGAGACGAGACATTTCTATAAGACAAAGTGTGCGGAATGAAACAAATGCCATCAGACACCTTAAAACGACCGAACCCCATGCTAGAGCTTGAGAACACAAGTAATCGTAAACAAACCCAATGATGACGACCCCTTGCAAAGCACAACCGAAAGCAAACTACCAAACATGAGGAACAAAAACCTGAAAACGATGCCATCCTTCCAGAAATAGACATCACAGTATAAATGATGTATGGTGTATATGCGGTATTAAAAGCCAAAACAATGCAATCCTCCTCCATCAACCCTCACTCAATCTTCTGTGAAAGACATCAAAATCAAAGCTGGTACGCCTGGCCCCTCGTCGATCTGCCGATCGTCTTGTAGCTCTCATACTTGCCATCAGCTCCCATGATGTCGAATCGCTGCAGACCCATATTATCAGCCGTGTATCCGCTGAAGTAGTAGCCAATAATGACAACCAGATAGGTCAACATGAGAATGCTGCCCTTGAAGTAGTTACTCTTCCCCTCGCTATACACATAGCTCAGTAAGAACACACACAGAACAACTGTGACTAGGTCCCACTGGGGGAAGAGGAGTGAGAAGGTGTACTTGGCCGGGTCCCCTCCTTCGGGAACACCAGGCCAGAAAGCTGAGTAGAACACGAGTGCGGGAATCTGAAGCAGACACACTTGCAGAGCATAGGCCGAACCAATCTCCATGGACAGTGAAATGTTGCCGTTCATGGCGAACGATATAGCGTTCTAAACAGGGGTCAGTTCTAGTCCTCCAGCACGGATGGAGGATCTTACCAAAAATTCAGTCGTATTGGGCACAAGAGCAAACAGGGTAATGCCAAGGAACTTTTGATCAATCGAGACACTCTCCAAAACGACATCCACAGTGTCAACCAAGATTTCAGCAATCACAGCATACAAAATGGTGGCTCCAAGTAGAATAACGGAACTCTTGGTGCGGCCCCAGTTGGGGGCATCATGTCCACCATGTGCTTGATGAGCTTCCGTGGCAGCACCCTCTGTCTCGGCCTCCTGGTAAGTGTGCTGGCGATTACCTGCTTGAGGGCGAGAGCTGGTCGCATGGGGCGCCGGGATAGAAGACAGCTTTCGGGAGACGCGTTCGCGGGAAGCAATGGTCGCGGCCGTGGCGGCAATCTCGGCGACTTCTCTAGCAAGCACCTTGTTGTCCGCATCGCTGAGACCAGGAACATGGAGTGCAGAGCGAGCTGGCTCTCCATTACCACCGCTCGATTTCGGAGGGACAACATGGGGAGTTGAAGCAGCACCGTTCGGGGGAGCTAGAGTCTGAGCCGCACCGGAACTCTGACGAGAGGCGTCTTCCGGAAAACCGGACTGCTTCAGAGACTGGCCCAAGATACGTTTGTAAAGGTGAGAATCTCGGACGTCGCTTCCGCTAACCTCGGCAGTAGTAGTAGAAGGAGGATGTAACTGGGAAGTCCTGAGGCTCGAGGAATGCATGTGCTCTTCGTGTCGCTTCTCATCGACTTCAGCGTTCCAGATGACGGCGGCGTGAGTTCGAAGAGTGAACCACAGACCGATCAAATACGAGAAGAACAATAATGTTGCAGCCATGTAGCAGTAAGGGCGAACTGCCTCTAGGTAAAACCTATCGCTGAGTGAAGGGGTCTGCGAGAAGAAGCAGCGACGGCAATCTCGGCCAGCATCGCCGAGACCATAATCTTCACAGTCCATGCAATTGAGCTCGTGAGTTCCATATATCTGGTAGAACAGGGTTGGGCCAAAAGCACCGACCACAGCAAAGAGTAACATGGTGGACGTGACACCCGCAGACCGGGCGTTGAAGCGTTGCGTCTTTCGCTTGATGGCCCCGAAGCACATAGATATTCCTGGTAAAAAGAGAATACCAGCAAAGATGCTGCCCACGATGCTTCCCTCGACAAGCTGACCCTTGCCCTGCTTTAGAGCGACGCAGTACAGGAAAACCTCAACAACAGTTGCAAAAAAGGCGTTGACGGCAGCACCAACGCCCATCGAAGACTGAGCTGAAATCGAGGCGACGGCCTGTCCGATGAAGTAGGCTAGAGGAATGATAGATAAGAGGGCAGCCACAAACAAGAATGCAGGCGAGGTGATGAAGCTCTCAGTGTGAAGTATACCTGCAAGTACAAGCCAGTCAAAGATGACGAAGCCAACCACAACCATGAGGTTGATGAGGAAGATGTTGGTCCCGTCAAGAGTGTACTTCCAATACTTGGATCCCACAGCACGGTAGGTGCAAAGCAGAATGGATGAGCTAGGCGCATCCTCCGCACGGGCAAATCTGATGTCGGTCTCAAAGGATAATGCCAGGGGGTGCCGTCGCAGATGATCAAAGAGCAGAAACGTGGCCTTGCCCATGGGAATCCAAAACACAAGGAACCAGCAGATGCCAGACACCAGAATGAGCGAGGGCGATATCAAGCAGTAAAAGTAGACGAAGAAGATGACTCGACCAATGTTCCACTGGCCACGGCCAAACAACCTTCGCTTGGTACTAGAAGGCAGATCAGGATTATCGGTGCGTCGGCCACGGCCAAGGAGGCTCTCGGACTCGCTGGGGTCGGAATCGATGCTTCTCCTCGAACGCCCTATGATCGAGCGATTACGATCAGGGCCAAAGAACAGACGGCCATACTCGAGGTCCCCACTCTGCCATTGCTCGTACTCCGAGATACTGCGGCCCTCGTCCTGATCCTCATCCATGTAGGCGTCGTCTTTCTCTAGGCGCACAAACTTGCCAAATGGGTAGAACAGATATCCAGCAAGACCCCAGAGGATTCTCCCGTATTCTCTCCCGCTCGGAGCAGCAGAGAACAGCAAGCAGGTTATCGCGCCCAAGGCTGGAAGAGCAGCCAACCACCAACCAAACAGAATAGTCCAGAAGATATTGAAGATGAAAAGCCAGTTGCTCACTCTTCCGCCGGGAGCCGAGTGAATGTCTAGCTGGGCAAACTTTTGAATCGAACGGTCCTTCTTATACAGCGCAGGCTTCCACACGCGGATACCGAAGGGATGAGTTTGGTTGATGGCCTGCTGTCGATCCTTGAGGGTGAAACTCTCAGCGTCACTGACGTCGCTGTCCGAGTCGCAGTCGACGTGGTCCTCGAGAGGAAGCTCCTCATCATTGTTTTCTTCAGCACCTGCAGGATTGTCGGAAGGATTTTCACCATCGTCGTTAGGGTCGTCTTCATCGTCGTTGGAGTCGTCTGGGCGCGACTGGACGCGGGATAGCTGTGTAGGAAGCTGAGGCCTGCGGCGGTACGTATTCTGGCGCACTGCAGCGTCGGCCTCTACTTCATGTATCTCGTCATCGGCGGAGAATACTCCACCACGAAAGGGCGTGGTAGATGATGTGCGTCGAGACATGGGGGGCTTTCGGAGTCGGGTGACGGATCGCATTCGTTCGGGGCCCTTGGGAGGACGCGACGACTGGGATGGGCGAGATAGTGTACGCTCTTGGGAGCCCTCGGCCGATCTATGCATTGAGCCAGAGGCAGATGCTCCAGGTATCGAGCCTGCGAAGTTCAGATCAGTCCTGAATCCTATGATAGTTGGCAAGAGACCTACCATAACCATCGGGCCTCCGTCGCACCGTATCGGTGGACTGGAAGCTCTCTGCCATACCCTCCTCCTCGCGACGTGCCATCGACTCGGCTCGAGTAAGAGGGTTGCGGGTATCTGCCGGAGAGGTTGCGCCGGATGAATCGCCTGGATGGCGGCTGGCTGAGGAGTGTTCCCGTCTCGAGGAATCCATAGTGACGGCGACACCGACGAGGCGATTAATCGAACGGTAGTGAAGATTCGGAGCACACGGGTTAAACAAGGCTTTTAGGCCAAGGCTGTCCTTGTCCTTGACGTGGGTGGACGACGAATGGAAGAGGGAATGCCAAGCATGCCAATGTCACGATGCAGTGCCGAGAAGAGCTGCAGATGAAGCGGCCCAAGTCGAGGTTGATAAGTGAGGGCTTGAGTCGCGTTGGGTTGCGTTGGGTCTGGATGAGATTGAAATGAGCTAGGGCTCTACTCTGCCTTGTTTTCTGCCCAAGGTGAGGTGAGAAGCGATGGGGTTATTATTAAGGACGGGGAATCGTCAAACGGCGTCTCCGAGAGGGCAAACGGGTTTGATGTTGGTTGCCGTCTGAGACTGCGGAGGAACCTGCCTAGGAACAGCGGGAAATGCAAAGACAGGATGACGAGTTGAATGGAGGAGGAAAGTCTCTATAATCTCAGCCCGAGATGGAACTGACGACTGAGAAAGAGAAAGAACCTAATAAACGAAGGATCCAAGGTAACGTTAAAAAAGTCAGAGCGGGTCGAGCTACCTACGGCACAAAAGAAGACCCTTGAGTGTCATCTCACCTCAAAAGCTGGATGTTTACTTGCACAACACCGGTACATTGTACAAAAGTCCATGTACAAAGGCTCGGCATATGTTCCTCTGCATGATCCACAAAAGGCTAAGCTCGCAGCTCGTGATCAAGCAACTTACCTAGACCAGTATAGTGTGTCTTGCAAGTAGTTGCGCGTGCTCCTCGTCTCCAGTTGATGACAACGTCATTTTACATCTCCAGGGTCTTGGTTGGTACGGTCCTTCGCAGGTGTTGTATCTCTGACCAACGGAAAGGCTGTGGATAACTGTTACGGCTTTAACAGAAGGCCTGAATATCGCTCCTGGTGGAGACAGGCGTACTACCGGCAGGCCGCCGTAGCCGAGCACCCTAACAAGGTTATCACGCCTGAGAATGATGTCTTGTTGCAGCAGTAATCCTCCAACCAAGGTTTACAGTACTTGGTGTGTAGTAGATCGATAAGTTACATGCAGGTGGTCTGAGCTGTGCACATCGCATGGCACAGAGAAGATTGGAGGGGCCGATTGAAGACGATGGCATCCTATCTACCCTAGACTACCATCCCCGGCTCCCGGAGGACGGCTCAATATATCCCCGAGCCACCTGAACTCCCCACCTTTGGCTGGGTGGCCTGTGCATTTGCCAGCGGCTTACGAGACAAGCTGTAGCCTTGTCATCGAGCTCCAACCTCATCGCAAACCATCATCAAACCACCCCCGGTCTCCGAATCCCATCGCAACCTGCGCCTCCGCCCTCATATTGCCATTTGCGCAGATCCAGCGATTCCCTCAATTCACGCTCTACGAACCACACATACCAGTCTCATTTCCCTGACGCCAAGGGAGCTCGGCCAAGATGGCGCTCGACGAATACTACCACAACAAGATCGAGGCGATGAAGCTCGAGATCCTCAAGGGTCAGGCCGCGCTTCGCCGTCTTGAGGCCCAGAGGAACGACTACAACTCACGTGTGCGATTGTTGCGAGAAGAGCTTGGCCTGCTGCAACAACCAGGATCCTACGTTGGTGAGGTCGTCAAGGTCATGAGCACCAAGAAGATCCTCGTCAAGGTGCACCCAGAAGGCAAATATGGTATGTTACCTTGGTCTCGATGATATTTAATCAAAATGCTGACACACTGGCAGTCGTCGATGTATCGGAGAGCGTGGATGTCGCCAAACTCACCGCTGGAAAACGAGTCACCCTACTGTCCGACAGCTACAAGCTCGCAAAGATGCTTCCCTCATCCGTCGACCCCCTCGTTTCGCTCATGATGGTGGAGAAGGTCCCTGACAGCACATACGATATGATTGGTGGCCTGGATCAACAGATCAAAGAGATCAAGGAGGTTATCGAGCTTGGTCTCAAGCACCCCGAGCTCTTCGAGTCTTTGGGTATTGCACAGCCCAAGGGTGTTCTGCTCTACGGCCCTCCCGGTACCGGAAAGACGCTTCTGGCGCGAGCTGTCGCCCACCATACTGCCTGTAAATTCATTAGAGTCTCCGGTTCCGAGCTGGTGCAAAAGTACATTGGAGAAGGTAGCCGAATGGTGCGAGAACTCTTCGTCATGGCTCGAGAGCACGCACCCTCCATCATCTTCATGGATGAGATTGACAGTATTGGTTCCTCGCGAGTGGAAGGTTCTTCAGGCGGCGACTCAGAAGTGCAGCGAACGATGCTGGAGCTCCTGAACCAGCTCGATGGTTTCGAGCCCACCAAGAACATCAAGGTTATCATGGCCACCAACCGTCTCGACATCCTCGACCCAGCCCTCCTGCGACCAGGCCGTATCGACCGCAAGATCGAATTCCCCCCTCCCAGCGTCGAGGCCCGAGCCGACATTCTTCGCATTCACAGCCGCAAGATGAACCTGACCCGTGGCATCAACCTCAACAAGATTGCCGAAAAGATGAATGGATGCTCCGGCGCCGAGCTCAAGGGTGTGTGTACGGAGTCGGGTATGTACGCTCTCCGTGAGCGGAGAGTCCACGTTACGCAGGAGGATTTTGAGCTAGCCACAGCAAAGATCCTCAACAAGCATGACGACAAGGAGGTGTCGCTTGGCAAGCTCTGGAAATAGAGAAAACGTAGGAGGATGCGGCTTCCTTTTGTTTATCCATCTTTATTCCTGTCTCTGCTGCTGGTACTCCTACAGGGTTCGCATTTAGAGCCTGGTCGTTCATAGATGGGTTGGGACATGACAGCGGGAGGGGAGTTGTACGGGTAATAAATTGTACCAATATCGGACACTTGTTCTGAGCAACAAGGGCACTGTTATGTGACTGCGTGACTGACTTAAATGTCCGACTGAGCAACATATGTAGTAGTCATTTACAACTCATTATTCATTTACACCAACCCTCTCAACTCTATATCTACTAAACTGAAGCATGCCATACTCACCACATATGCGCTTGACATGTGAACATTGCCTATGCTAGATATAGAGGGAAAACATGGCTTTCTTCTCTTCCACATTGAAAGCCACTGGCGGAGTAGTAACTCCGCACCGAACTGAGACATGAATCTCGTGAGATCTTAGCCATGGATATATCTAAAGCTGATACCTAAAATGTATTCGAAGAACTCATCAACCACGATATGTATGCAGTGAGAAGTAACAATGTCGTACTTTTAAGTTCCTTGGATTACTATCTTTCGAAGGTACCAGATACGCCACAACCTGTCTTAGTCGTGTATGGTTTATCTTGAGAGCATTTACTTTGCTTATTCAACAGCCATGGCATTCTTGTTTCAACTAGCCTGACAGCTACCTCTCCGTCCCGTAGCACCCGGGTCTAATGAGGCTATCGTCGGGCGCGCCGATACCCGTAGGCCTGGGAGTTTCAGAGGATGCGCCTCAGCAGCGCTAGGCCTCACCCAATCTCTCCAAATTGGACGGATCCGGGCTGGTGAGCCACGGATCCAGGCAACGGAGAAAGCCTGTGAGACCTACTCGCGAATCGTCCTTGATCAAATGATGAACAAGCCTCCTACCGCGGATCCGCAGATACATTCGCTACAACTAGTTAAGTGTGTCCGTCGGAGCCAGAACTTGGCGGTGTATAATCGGGGGGTTGGACGCAGATATGATGTCTAATCATGCTCATGTGCAACTGAAACAGCATGCGAGTACCTGATCTTCGTGCTTGTGCGTCCCAAGGCGCATGATGCACCGCTGTACTGTCAGAATTTGACTCTTAGCCTGCAAAGTAACGGTGTTTAAAGCGGCTGGACTAAACTCCAGAGACGATGAGGCTTCGCTCTGCTTTAGAACATGTAACGGCCAGACTGATAAACATTATCTTAGAGTATGGGATAAGTTGGAAGAATTTGTAGAAGGAGTAAATCTTTCTTTAGTGTCTACCTACGCTTGGACAGAGAAACAACTAGATCAGCGGTTGACCAAGACAACATTGTCCTTGCTCAGCCCATTAAAATGCACCTTCATGTTCTTCACGGGGAGTGCCCGTCATCTTGGTATGGCTCTCGATGTAGTCTGACGTTCCGAACGTGCTGAGAACCTGGCAATGTAATTTTTGGGGGGGAATTTCATCATGAGTTTAAACATTGAGCGGCATGGTAGATGGCATATCACCGTAGCATATCTTCGCCGCTCAGTGAACGGAAAATGGAATCATCAGAAGAGACTCGCGGGAGAGTGCACGCCTTGCATGTAAACGGCTCTCATGATGGACATGGCGGGGGTTTGGGACTAGGTCCAGGATGTCGGTGCAGGAACGAGCAATGCAAAGAGGTAGCGTGAGGAGGCTGAGGATACGGTGAAAATGTCATACTGAATAGCTTGAAACTCTTTGGCTGATGCGTTCGTGCTGAAGCATAACGTAGCCCTCGAGCATCTAGAACGGTCTAGCGTACGTCACTGAAGTCGCATAGCCGTGTAGGGCTTATTATTAGGCATGAGGGCCCGGTAGGTGGCTCCGAGAAAGATGATAGACACTTGAGATCGCGTACGGTATAGTAATAAAATTCATGTGATAGATAGATGGGCTCCGCGTGGGGGGCATGCTGGCCATGAGAAATCACATAATAATAGAGACGCGCGCCTATGGGAAGCATTGATGAATGCCTTGACATGAAGTAACAAATGTTTTGTCTCCTCGTGCCCCTCTCGCTCCAAAATCCATGACAGACATAAAAGGATTTCCAGGGTCCGCCTTGTCAGACGGCTTGGGCTGGACTTGGGCTGTGCTTGGGCTGGCGTGCTGACGGTCCCGCGTCTCGTGGCACTAGCCCTCAAGGCCTAGGCTGAGATTATCTAGGCTGGAATCGACGCCATCGTCTGGCCAAACTTGGATTGGAAACTGGCGGTAAAGGGCACACACATGACTGGATCTGAGTCCATTGTTTTGTTTCTTTCCAGACCAAAGATGCGCGCACTTAACTTGAGCGTTGGCGCGACCATGGTATTTTGGGCCGTCTCTCATGCGCTTCTGCAATTGGTAGAGATCTCATGCTTGGTGTTGTCAACTGCAACATCTCAAGCTGGAAACTGCTGTGCAGACGCCGCTGACCCCATCCGTTGCTCGCTGTCAGTCGTGGAGATAATTACGCATCACCACTTCGCCGATTTGATAATCGCATCGGCCAAGGGGGGGATGATCCCAGGGTCCAGGCCCTTCGATGTGGATGATTAGACTTGACGGTGAGGCATAGCTTCCAAAGGGGTGTGTGCTTAATGCCGGACGTGGAGGCCGCACCGTCAGAGTCTAGATCGGGAACCGTAGCTAAGACGGTAGGGACGGAATAGGTCGTGAAACGGCAGCCATCCCCGGACAAGGCTGTCTTACAGTACAGCCGAGGCCGCCTGACCTGTCTATTCCTAGGTAGAGGACGAATCTGGATCGGGCGAGGTATCCAATGACATGCATACCTTATCAAGAGAGTGTGCAATGCACTAATAATAAGAGTGTCATGAGTCGTCCAACGTAGATAAAATGGTTATTCACCAAACTCTTAGCATTTCAGGGGCGCATACGGAGTAGATCTCGTACGGACAAAAGTCGAGAATCTTGACTGCGGGAACCCCTAGCCTAGAGGTTGACCTGTTCAGGGCTGGCTGATGTCCAAAAGCATCGTACCCGTCAATATCCAGGCCTCAACCCTGGAGGACATGGTAGAATTGCACTAGCAGACCAGCAGGCGGTTCTCAATTCAGCTCAGGCGGACTTGAGCTGAGACTCCCGAATTGTTGAGGTGAAACGGTAGAAGACATGAGACCAAAGAAAGTCCTTCAGATGCTGCTTCATCAATCAGCTACGTCATGTCGCGGGCCCCGCGTTCCCACCTCCTCACACAGACCCGGTCCAGACTACGTATCATGTTGGTTACGATCACACGTATGAGAAGGGGTTCAAACCACAGCACAAATACGAGGCCTGGATACCTACTTATTGTTGCATTAACAGATAAAGCTGCCCGTTCCCAGACCTGGCTAGGCCTCAGATACACTGTCACCGGCTCTCTTAGATAAGCCGGTCTTGTAAGACACAAAATGGGCAGATTTCGCATCATGACAAAGGGGAAAGGGGGGGTTCTAATTCACGAAGAGGGGACGGGGATGTTGAGGAAAAAAGAAAAAGAAGCGGACCGGTGACGTTAGCGAGGGCGGCACCTATTTTCCTGGTTGGACGGATGCACGGCTCCGGCTTTGACAGGGATCCTCTTTTCCTGTGGACCCTGACGCGCGATGACGGTAGGATGGTCAGGGAAGACGAGTGTTGGAGTTGTGAAAATAAGTAGACTGACATAAAAGAGGAATAGGGATCACCATGGACAAGAAGCAGAATGATGGCATCTTCATGGTCAAGCAAAGTCTAAGGTTTCGTGTTGAAAGGGGAGAGGAAAGTCAAAGCGGGCTAGAAAGACAAAGAATTAAGGGTCCAACAAGGCTTGTAAAAAGGACGCGAGAACTCTCTTGTCTGCGGTAACTGAGCTAAAACTTGGGGTTCTCGACTAACGTTAGTTAGTTTGCAGCAAGATTCAACATTGAAGCAATCACGGAATTGAATTGAATTCATTAATATGCTGTCTCGTCCGGGTTGCGGCTGGAAACTAGCCCTGTAACACCACATTCTTCCACCGGCGGGAATAGGAACAGCAGGCTAACGAGACGATAGGAAGCTATGAACTGGATGATCGTCAAGGGGTCTCGCACATCTGCAACTCTCCGAGAGCAGCAGAGCCGGTCCGGTCGACACATGTCGTGACATGTACTCCGTACCGTAAGTAGAGACGATCCTTACTACACGCGACCTCACGCTGTGTCCGTTGATGCGACCCAAACGACCGTCCTCACCAGGAGAGGCTGGTTAATGCAGAGCTTGTTCTTCTCTCTCGCACGCCACCACCTCATCTCCAAACCTCCATCATCGGATCGACAGTTTGAGGGTTGACTCGGGGCACAATGCTTTGATGCGCAGCGGGGTTTACGGTAAGGTAGATGCAGCCATGATTGGCATTTAGTTGGAAGTCATTTATTGAGGAAAGGGAAGCCAGAAGGTGAAAGCTGACAACTGATCACAACAAAGTGAATCAGACAATAGTACGGATAGTCCCTTTGACGTAGTCATCAGCTCCTCGAAAGGAATAAACTCAATTCATTGATAACCTCTAATTCTCCAGCACCCTGGGTCCTTGACAAGCCTTGGATCGCACACATCCTCGTCTCCCCACACATCAACATCAACGGCGCTCCACACTCCATGCCCTCCCACGCTTCCATGGCTAAAGAAAGCACAGGGGAGCTTCAGGTTCTCATCCCTGGGCTTGTCTCTTTTCCTTAACTTGTCCCCTGTCCCTCTTCTGTCTTGGCACCTTCAGCAATTATTGCTTAATGACACGTCCGTCCACTTTGGCTTTGCTGAGAGTTTTCCATTGTTCTCTACCTACCTTAGGTTCAGTTCCAAGTCTCAGGGACCTAGTTTCACTGCGGTAATGGCAATCTAACAACAGTCCCCACTCTTCTTGCCGTGTCTGATAACTGTCCATCAGCAGTTCTCCAAACTCTAGAATGTATTATAAACAAACCACAATTCATTAATAAACAGCCCAGTTCAAACGTGTTCATTTGCAACAACTCACTTCTGTTCGTAAAAATATGAAACCCCACCAGTCAGCGTCATCGTCCGTCAGACGCCACCGTCACCATCCCACGGTAACGGCGTCTTTGTCCGCCCCCCCATTCATATCGCCACCACCGCCCTCTACGTCCGTTACGCCCTTTCTGTCTGGTTCTTCTGGCCGGTTGCACCCCCCGCCCTCAGTTTCACCCCTCTTTCTAGCTAGCATTAGTACTTGGGTACTTTAGGTACGAGGTCGTGAGGCAACTTTGATGGTGCAATACCTCCACCATCGCTGCTGTCGTTCAGGTCCCGTCAAGAAGCCCTTTCCAATTCGGCCACAGTATTGATTCGCCCTATTACCCTCTGGCTCTAGGTCTCTCCCCCTGACGCCCCCTAATCAACCTCCCCCCCCTTCCTCTTTCTCCCCTGGTTTCCAACCGTTTCAGGGGCTCACCACCCCACCTTCCTCCC